>CM031542.1:9711281-9878781 GCA_018361395.1 Boechera stricta
TTCTTTATTTTAATTCAAAACTCCAAATTCAAAGAAAATTCTTTCTTTTTCTCCAATCAGAGGACGTAAAGTAATCATCTTTTTTATTTTTGTCTTCTCCGGCGAGAGCAATGGACTCTCCGGTATCAAAAACCGATGCGTCGAAAGAGAAATTCGTGGCTTCACCACGACCATCAACGGCTGATTCAAAGGCGATGAGAGGTTGTGGACTCGCTAATCTGACATGGGTTGGTGTAGATAAAGTGGAGCTTCGTCAGAGGTTGATGATGCCTGAGTATCTTCGTCTCGCAATGCGTGACTGTATCAAACGGAAAGATTCCTCGGCGATTCCTGATCATTTGCTTCTTCCTGGTGGTGCTGTTGCTGATATGGCTCCTCATGTGCCAATGGTTGTTTTCATTAACCCCAAATCTGGTGGTCGTCATGGGCCTGTGCTTAAAGAGAGGCTTCAACAGTTGATGAGCGAAGAACAGGTTTTTGGTTTTTTACTTGATTATGCTCTCAGTAACTTTCAATTCCAAATCTTTTTCATTGGGTCTTGGGGGAATTTCAAATCTAATTTATATCTACTTTAATTGGTGTTTGTGTTTTGATCTGAGTTAGTTTAGTGTTCTGTCTTGATCAGATCTTATGCTATTCCTGTATCAATTGGAGAAATTTATTAAAGTAGTCTTTGACTTTGAGTGCCAGATTTATGTATTCATGCTTACCTGATGTTAGATCTAGTGCTTTGTTGGAATTTGGAAGGATTAGTTAAGTTCAAAGATTGAGTCTTTTGGAATTCTGAGCTGATTTTGCTGTTTTGAAGGGTGGAAGAGTTTTGGAATTGTTGTAAAGTTTTTTAATTGAGCTTTGATATTGGAACATCATGGTGATTCTTTTATAAATGCAGGTATTTGATCTCACGGAAGTGAAGCCTCATGAGTTTGTTCGATACGGGTTGGCGTGTTTGGAGACAATGGCAGCGAAAGGAGATGAATGTGCAAAAGAATGCCGATCAAGATTGCGGATTATGGTGAGTACACACAATATTTCTTAATCTCATGATACGTTTTTAGCAATTAGAATGTGAAATGGAATTGGTTCGATAGGTTGCAGGTGGTGATGGTACTGTTGGTTGGGTTCTTGGAGCTCTTGGAGAGCTTAATAAAGAAGGAAAGTCACCAATTCCTCCTGTTGGCGTTATCCCTCTCGGTACAGGGAATGATCTCTCAAGGAGTTTTGGTTGGGTGAGTGACTCTTTGTTCTCTCTTATGTTGTCGTGACAAGTCTCTTGCATTGTGATTGAATATGGTTTTTTGTTGTGATGTTTTCTTCAGGGTGGTTCGTTCCCTTTTGCATGGAGATCCGCTATTAAAAGAACACTCCATCGCGCAAGTATGGGTCCAGTTGCTCGACTAGACAGGTAAAAGTCTTATTTTGCACCAAACACTTAGCTTTTATTCTATTAGCCATGTTGTAAAATTGTGTCTACTTTTGTTATATGGTGTTGCAGCTGGAAAATTTTAGTGTCAATGCCATCTGGAGAAGTCGTGGATCCTCCTTATTCTTTAAAACCCGCCGAGGAAACCGAACTTGATCAGGTTTGGCTCTAGTTCCTTAGGCTTGCTTCTTCTCATTGAATCATCAGCATGTGTTTTTAGAAATTGTCATGATCTAGCAATTAACCAGGCTTTCTTATGGTTTTAGGGTTTGGATGCTGGAATAGACGCGCCTCCATTGGCGAAGTCTTATGAAGGCGTTTTCTACAATTACCTAAGCATAGGTTTGATAAATTTCTCTTTTTAATATCCTAACAAATTTTCACAATTATTTTTTTGACCAGATTCTAGTGTTTGTCGGGTTTGTTTAGGTATGGATGCTCAAGTTGCATATGGCTTCCACCATCTTCGCAACACTAAACCGTATCTTGCTCAAGGCCCTATTTCAAATAAGGTTTGTTTATATCATCATTCAAACTTGAATCTCATTCTTTGTCTTTGTTCAAAGCTAAAGTAGTTATGTCGATTTGAGAAAGGAGATTATCAACCACGTAAAGTTTGGTTTTGCAGATTATTTATTCAGGTTTTGGTTGTACTCAGGGTTGGTTTTGCACGCCTTGTGTCAACGATCCAGGTTTAAGGTTCGCCATTTCCGGCTCTGATTGTGTAGTTGAACTTGTGTATAAAGTCTATTCTTAAGCTGTTTGTTGTGTTGTTGACACCTTATCTGTATCATCTGAATTGGCAGGGGACTTAGGAATATAATGAAAATCCACATCAAAAAAGCCAACTGCTCTCAATGGGAGGAGATCGCAGTCCCGAAAAAGTAAAAAAAAAACAGCTTTCAATATATGCTTCACCTATTGCAATCTATGATCTCAATGCTTAACCTGACTAACGGATTTCTCTTGTAGTGTGAGATCAATTGTTGCCTTGAATCTTCACAGCTATGGAAGCGGAAGCCATCCGTGGGGTAATCTAAAACCGGACTATCTAGAGAAGGTATTGTTTCTGTTTCATTTCATCGTAAATGAGCTCAATTCTCTGATGTTAACCCGAATGATTTTCTGTTTTTTGTCCCAGAGAGGATTTGTAGAAGCACATTGTGATGATGGTTTGATAGAGATTTTCGGTTTCAAGCAAGGATGGCACGCGTCATTTGTCATGGCTGAGCTCATCTCTGCCAAGCACATAGCTCAGGTAACTTAAAAAAACACCGGTTAATGTAAAATCATATAGCCATGATTTTGACTGAAAGGTTCCATTTTTGGTGATCAATTAAGGCTGCTGCGGTTAGATTTGAGCTAAGAGGAGGTGACTGGAGAGACGCGTTCTTGCAAATGGATGGCGAGCCATGGAAGCAACCAATGAGCACCGATTATTCAACATTTGTGGAGATCAAGAAGGTTCCTTTTCAATCTCTGATGATAAATAATGAATGATTTGAGATTCAAAGCTGGATTCTTTGTACAAAGCTAATTGTTTTGTATTTGGATTTGATTCAGTTAGTCATAGATATAGCCTAAGCTTTTTAGTCTTCTTTTATTTTAAATCTGAGATTGTGACCTTTTTATAATTTCTGCTTATTGTTGGTTGTGTACATTTCTGTGTTGTGAGGAATGAATTATTATTTATAAGAATGTGAGATAATATTTGGTCTTGTTTCAATCTTTCTTCTGCTTTTGTAATTCAAGCTTTGAGCACACCATTTTAAGTTCAAGATTTGAACCAAATTTTAGACTAGTTTCACAATCTAAAATGTGAATGAAATTTCATAAAGTGCAATCATTATCAAACCAGAAAGTGAAACCAATAACCACTTCACACACTCGAGAATCGATATGATTTCGTATCTTATTAGTGATGTTTAATTAAGTGAGTATTTCCTATATTTTTGCTCGATTCGATGTTGCGTCTGGCTTATTGACTTATTATCAATAAATCGTTTTCAATCGTGTCGAGGACTATCATCTTTGTGAGGACGGACATCATTTGTGTTTTCGGTAATACCCACTTTAACATCTCTTTTTGATAGCTCTTTTGAGATGACCATTGTCGGGTCTATTTGAAAGTCAGAATAATAATTCATTTTGCTAAAAAATTTAATCGAAGATACTTTGAAAGTAGAAAATATCTTATTGTTACAAGGATAGTGATTTACGGAATGAACCACCTCCATTCTGTTTAAGACTTATATAGACTACAATAGTAAAATACCATCAACAAATGAACCTAATAATAACGAGGCATGCCATTACCAATTTTTTTATATTTTTTATTGTCAAGATATTCTAGGAGATATTTTCAAATCCATCTCTAACAATATTTCTTTTCTATTTTTTTTATGTCAAAAAACAATAGAACGATATTTTTTTATTTCGAATAAAAAAATCACAACATAAAAATATAAAAAGAGTTAACAATAAAAATCTCTAACCACATTTTTTCCCAAGTTTTATTTTTCCGATTT
Organism: Boechera stricta; assembly: GCA_018361395.1. Taxonomy (NCBI): domain Eukaryota; kingdom Viridiplantae; phylum Streptophyta; class Magnoliopsida; order Brassicales; family Brassicaceae; genus Boechera; species Boechera stricta. The sequence goes on from CM031542.1 coordinate 9,715,233, forward strand.
GAATTAAAAATAACAATACAAAATGAAAAAGGTCTTAACAATAAAAATCATATTTTTCTATTTCAACTTTTATCCTGTTGGATTTTATAAAATACAAAATTTCAGAATATCGTTTATACAATAATTTAATAACGAAACACAAATCATATAATCTTATATATTATTAGGATCATGATTTTTAGAATGGAGCTCACACAATAAATTTTAGACTAGATTATAACCCGCGCTATAGCGTGGATTGATTTATTTTATATTTAAATTTGATTATAAAGTTTTGGTTATATTATTACAATGATTTTAATATTTAAATAAAATTTTTGAGTTAGGTTATTATTTGTCATTCAACAAATCTATAACTGTACTCTTGAGTGAATATTAATTTCACCTATTTGATTTCATTTAAAGAAACATATTAGTATTAAACTAAAAAATATGAAATCCGAAAAAACAATATATCATGAGTTTAAACTAAGGAATATTCGAAGATTCGTAATATATTTTGGAAACGACTTTGTTAGCTCTATCACCAAATTTTATACCTCTATCTAACCCCTTACTTACTTTACACAAAGTCATTTAGTTGTTTCCTCTCACTTCACCTTGGAAAATCTGACTATTTCTTTCTTCTTTTCACTTAAAAAGAAAAAGAAATATCAATCTCGGTCAAGTACACTTCTGTCAAAAATTTAAAACCATTTTAAACATCTTAGTGTATAGGAGTTAAGAGACTTTATTTTTGGATGCAATATGCCAAAGGAACATGAGTATCTTTGGAAATAGTTTTATCAGATGATGGTGTAAGTTACACTCGCTAATATAATATGTTTTAATATAATGTAAAATTTATGATATTATGATAAAGGTTGATGCTTATTTGTGTCTTATGTTCAGGGTAACAAAATTCAATCAGGAATTAAGAAAGAACATATCTCAAGATTTGTGAAAATATGAGACTGGAAGATTATCGAAGGATTTAAAGTTACTAAGGTAACTGAACAATATAGACCAACAACTCATCAGTATAGAATAAACATCTGTACACCACTATCATGTCCCCCTTGCCATCTATTTTAGATAAGATTTGGCTTGATTTGGTTGATTTTAGACAAGTCGAGAATGGTTCATTAGATCAAAACAAATTGGTTGGTGAGTCGATTATATATATTTGATTTCATTTATATAGAATACTTATAATTAAGTTATAGTATAGATTTTAAATTTGTTTTTACACAGATGTGCTTGGTCAACTTGTGAATGTTGGAGAAATGCAAATCCTAGATGTTCAAAGCAAGTCTACTAAGAAGACTGATTTTGAGATACGAGACACTGAGTAAATGTTTTAATAAGCGGTAGACCATTATATATTAATTTCAGAAAAAGATTTTGTAAAATAATTACTTTTCTATATCTAGGGATAACCGTTTACCATGTACACTTTGGAGAAAATTTGCTGACCAAATTCACCAAGTTTCACAAGAATATGTTGGTGGGATGGTTATATGTTTGATAAGGTGGGGCAAGTTAGGACTTTACAAAGGTATGTATTGGATTAACTAATTTATGTGTAAGCTATGAGTATTTTTTAAAACATCGATTAATTTATAACTAAATTTTGTATTTTGTATTATTAATAATTTGTATTTTATATTACTAATAATATGAAATATTTTTTTTCCAGAAATCAGAAGTGTCTCCCGTGCTTTTGATGCTTCAAAAATGTTGGTTAACCTAGTCCTACCTGATGTTGATGAGTTTAAAAAAATGTGAGTATCAATCAAACTTTTTTCTTTTCTATTTACTTGATTTTTGTTTGTAAATTGATGCGGCTCATTTTATACAATGAATATAGGTTTCCATATGATGGACTTGCGTTAACAATTTTGGAACCTAAGCCAAAATTCAATTCTCTCATTATTAGAGAAGAAACGTTCATTCAATATCCAAAAAAAACTATTGCAGATCTTCTGGAAGCTGTTGAAGTATTTTAATAGTTCTTATATTAAATATGTTTGGTTAGTTTTATGCAATTTATATTAAACTAACATGATATTTTTTGATTTGCCAAAGTTGAAAGGTTAGAATCATGTGTACCATTTTGGCAATTGATATGGATTGTCCATGGTTTTATTATAGTTGTCGTAAATGTAATTAAAAAAGTTGTCAAAAGCCAAAAGAATATCGCTTTTGATGTTGAAAGGCCTTTATCTTGGTGTGATACATGCCCTAAAGACATAATCTCAGTTGTTGCAATGTTTTAAATAATAAGTTTTTAAATATCTAATATTCTTTTGGCTTTATTAGGATTCAAACGGTGAGCCATGATAAATTGCCTAAATATAGAAATTTAAAAGTTTAATTTGTACTTGAGACCAAGTACTTAATACAGATGTCAGCCCAAATTAATTTGGCCCGTTTGTATTGCTTGGCATGGTAACTTGGGAAGAAAGCTTTGTACAAAACTAGTACTTCTGACATCAAGATTAAGCTGAGGCTTTCTCGTATCTTTCGACGAATAGTTGTAAATCATGTTTAATTAGAAGGAAGTCTTTGTTGTACTCGTGACCCAAAAAGTGGTATACTTAGCCAATTAATTAGTCCTAAAGTAAAGGACACGTTCTAGGTCTTGGGAAATAGTATTTTGGTCCACAATGTTACTTTATTTTGTTATGGGCCGAAATAACATTTTGAAGTTTTATGAGGACCGAGAACTAATTTAAAGAAAAACGTTGAAAAGAGGAGTGAAGTTACTTTATTAGCGAGAGAGAGACAAACGCAGTGAAGTCTTGTTTTTTTTAGGGTTTTAGATTTCCTATCAGAAGATTTTTCGAAAGCTTCAGAGAGATTTCCAACTTCGGCAGCCATGGCGAGCACCAAAGTTCAAAGGATTATGACCCAACCTATCGTACGTTTCTTCTTCGATTTCTTGTTTGATCTATTTATTGTTTCTATCTCTCTTCGTTTACTGAAACCTAATTTTGGATCTTCTTTTTGTTTTCCGGTGGCTTCGTGGCGTCTCCAGAACTTGATTTTTAGGTTTCTTCAAAGTGTAAGTTCTTCAATTTCTTCTGATTTGCTTTGCATTCGTTAACGTAATGGGTTCAGAGTATTTCCTTGTTATCTCTTAAAGAACCATGGAGTTGCCAGGTTTTAGGTTATTAGTTAGTCGTCTGATTCGTTCTCTGGTCTTTTCTATTGTGATACAGAAAGCTAGGATCCAGATTTGGCTGTTTGAGCAGAAAGATTTGAGGATTGAAGGAAGAATCACTGTAAGTCATCATATATTCTTTTGCACACACTTTTTTTTTGTTTGCTAGGAATTTGTTGATATTGAAGCTCCATAAGCATGAATTGATTAGATTCTTGGCTTTGTTTTTTGGATAATCGAGTTGGTTATGTAAACTTTAGGAGAGTTAAATACATGAGCTCTGTGACTATCTCTTTAATCTAGTCTTTATATTAGACTTCGTTTGTAATCTCCAAATTGTTACTAACTTACTACTGCACAAAGAACTGATGAGAGCCTTTCATTAGAAACTAGTTTGATTCTTAGAGTTGGTCCACTGCTTTATCCTGACTCAGATTGCATTTTTGTTTCTCTACTTTTGTTCTTCTCGAGTCATAATTGAGGCTGTTCTTAGGTTCACTCCATGTTAATCTAGAGAAACTTGAGATGTATGGTTGTGTCATTCTTATTAGCTTAACTTTTGGTGTTACCTGCTTGGTTTTAGGCGTTCCTTGTTCAGTTTATATTGATATACTTGTATTCTTCTCGAGTTAAGATTCAAGCTTTTCCTAGGTTTATTCTATGCTAACTCAGAGAAACTTGAGATGTCTGATTGTGTCATTCTTTTCCTGTGACTATCTCTTTAATCTAGTCTTTATATTAGACTTCGTTTGTAATCTCTAAATTGTTGCATTTGTTGCTGGACGTTGAATAGGTGAACTAATTTAGTTCAGCCATGGAATCGAAATTGGATTGAAGCTTGAGATGTCTAATAGGTGAATCTGGCTCAAAACTTGAAGTTGCTACTTGACTTGGGATGTTCCTTGTTTTTTTTTGTATTGCTATACTTTTACTGTTCTCTGAGTTAAGATTGAAGCTTTCTAAGATTCCCTGATTCTAAGCATGAGATTTGTGATTGTGTCATTCTCATCGGTTTAAACTTGGAGTTTCTCTACGTGACCTTGGGTGTATCATTGATTCCTTGTTTTATTTTCTCCTCTTTGCAGGGTTTTGACGAGTACATGAATCTGGTGTTGGATGAAGCTGAAGAAGTAAGCATCAAGAAGAACACCAGGAAACCACTTGGTGAGATTATCCTGGACACTCTCTTTGATAACAATTCTCGTTACATTTCTTGATCTCTTTGGTTATGGTTCGATAACTTGTGTTTATACCTATTTTCAGGAAGGATTTTACTCAAAGGAGACAACATAACTCTGATGATGAACACGTAAGTAACACAGTATCTACTTTGTCCTTTCTCTTTATGATGTAGCAACTTGATTTGCCAGATAACAAGAAATTGAAACACTATATTTTCTATGTTAACAGGGGAAAGTGATGTCTGTCTAAACAAACTCTGTCGTGGATTCGTAGATCTCGGCTTTTCGATGACCTTCAAGCTTTTGTTAAATATGTTTTGAGTTCTTCCTCAGTCTAATTGGTACTTGACGATACCTTCTTTTCTTCAATGTCGTATAATATTGCAATGTAGTGACAACGTTGAGAAATTAAGGAGCTTGATCGAATCAAGTGGATTGGTTAAAACTTCAAAAAAGACCTTTTGTCCCTTTTGGTTTACTGTAATGTGGAGTTTTCTTTACCTAACGTAAATTTAGCTAAGATTTGCTTAAACATTAAAAAAATAAAACCAATTGATTTTAATTAAAAAAATTGTATCACTTTTGTTTGTTTGGTGAATGTGGCCATTCTCAGGCTCAAGTAGATTGAAGTTAACTATTTAAATAGACAATTAGAATAATCCGTTAAAATAGAGAAGGATTTTATACGAAAAAGATAACTAAAAAGTTGACATAGAAATACAGAAATTTATATGAACTTGAACTTTTTCAATGCAACTAGATTTTTTTATATTAATGTAATCTATATTATAACCCATATTGAATCTTAACCCTAATCTTGCTATTGGTGAAATGATGTGTTTGTACTATTATAATCGTTTTTTAGTATAAATAACAAATAATTGGTCTTTATACAAAACTAGCACAAAGTATTATTTTTTTAATTATCAACTTTAGAATATAGCATGTGCTAAAAATACATACACTAGCCGCCAGCCCAAGAATGTCGTCCAATAAACGAGCAGAAAAGTGACGGCAATTCAAGCCTACTGTGGTCTTGTCCGCACCAGATAATTATTATAATTACTAAACTAGTCAAAGTACTCGACTAATCACAGAACTAGACAAGTGGTTCAAGTAAATTAATATTTGATCTTAATTACAAAATAAGCGTCTTTTGATTTTCTCTCTCTCTTCTTCTATCCAAAACACCATTTTTGAGGTATTTTTCTCTCTCCTTCGAGTCGAATTTTCAGTGTCTCTTCCGTTTTTTAAGAAGCTTAAGTAGAAATCATAAATTTTGCTTGCTGGGTTTGATTTTGTTGTGGTAAAGTTTTGATTTTTTTAGTTTGAAAAAGAGAGATTGAGAGCTGGATTTGTGATTTTTTTCCTCTGAGTTGGTGAAGTGTTTTACTTGTATCGATCTTACAGATCGGAGCTTCTAGCAGCGGAAAAAATGCAGACGAGGTATATGGAGAGGACTAATAGTATGAGAGAGAAGAGAAAATTGGAGGAAGATGATAATCAGCAGCAGCCTGAGCGTAAAAGGCCAGCTCTTGCAAGGTATTTTGTGTTTATGCTTGTAATTTTTTATAAAGCCTTTCTTTTGTTTGTTCTTAGCTGAGATTTTGGCTTTGTCAAATCTACAATTGATTGAAAGGGCAAGGGATTTGTACTTGTATGAAGGAACAAGGGTTGTTTAGATATTGATTGTGTGGATTTGAGAAAGTTATGTATGTTATTGCAGTGTAATTGTGGAAGCCTTGAAGATGGATAGTTTACAGAGGCTTTGTTCGTCTTTGGAACCAATTCTTCGCCGAGTGGTAAGCTTAATAAGGCTTGTTTACATGTCTTTTGGTGTTTCTTTTACTTTATGGGTTTCTCTGGCTTACTGATTTTTCTTGTGAGCATTGTTAAACAGGTAAGCGAAGAGGTGGAGCGGGCATTGGCGAAACTAGGCCCTGCAAGACTTAGTGAAAGGTAACATATGATTGTTCCGGGAAAAGATAAAATTAATGGTTGAAGTAGTTGTGCTTTTATAATGCTTTAGTTCACAGGTCATCTCCAAAACGAATTGAAGGTATCGGTGGAAGGAATTTGCAGCTGCAATTCAGGTCTAGATTGTCTGTTCCTTTGTTTACTGGAGGGAAGATAGAAGGGGAGCAAGGTGCTGCAATCCATGTTGTGCTGTTGGATATGACAACTGGACATGTATTGACCGTAGGACCTGAAGCTTCTGCAAAGCTCGACGTTGTTGTGCTTGACGGTGATTTCAACACTGAAGATGATGAAGGTTGGAGTGGAGAAGAATTTGAGGGTCATTTGGTGAAAGAACGTCAAGGAAAGAGGCCTCTCTTGACCGGTGACGTGCAGGTGACGTTGAAAGAAGGGGTGGGAACACTAGGGGACCTTATCTTTACAGACAACTCGAGTTGGATAAGATGCAGAAAATTCAGGCTAGGTTTAAAGGTCTCTTCTGGTTACTGTGAGGGGATGCGTGTACGCGAGGCAAAGACAGAATCTTTTACCGTGAAGGACCATCGTGGAGAGTGTAAGTTCTTGCGTTCCTTTTTTCCGATTTCTATCCTATGATATTGAAGTGGTCATTGATGTATCTGAATCTTTGTTTTTCTTTTGCCTAATGGTTCTTTTCTACAGTGTACAAGAAACATTATCCACCTGCGTTGGATGATGAGGTTTGGAGGTTGGAAAAGATTGGAAAGGACGGGGCTTTCCATAAGAAACTCAATAAAGCAGGAATCTACAATGTTAAAGAATTCCTGCGTCTTATGGTTAAAGACTCTCAGAAATTAAGGACTGTGAGTGCACGATTCCACTATCCAGTATCTTAGCAAGATATTGAAATAGTCATCATGATGACTCTTACTCTGATTTTCAGATTCTTGGAAGTGGCATGTCAAACAGGATGTGGGAGACACTTGCAGAGCATTCCAAGACATGTGTCTTGAGTGAAATGCTTTACGTCTACTATCCCGAGGACTCAGTTGGTGTTGTTTTTAACAATATATACGAGTTTAGTGGTCTTATATCAGGGAAGCAGTATTATTCTGCAGATTCTCTTTCTGACAATCAAAAGGTATGTTTGTTGGGTCTTCTGCTTCTTATAGATTCACACTTGCTTTGTCTATAATATACTTCAGAAAATAGTAAAAGGTTATATATAATGCAGGGTTACGTCGATGGACTGGTGAGGAAAGCCTATGAAAACTGGGATCAGGTTATTGAGTATGACAGCAAGTCACTTATGAACTTCAATCAAATTGGCAAAACAGATGCTATAGATTACTCTATGCCAGTTTCAGTTCCAAGCCAACCATCTACTTCTTATTCAGACGTAACTGTTGAAGGTAGAGGTTCAGTAGCCACAAATATCAAATCTTATTTTTCTTTTGGTGTGAACCGAATTTAACAGTCATTCATTGGGTATTTCAGCATCAGTGTACAACCAGAGTCCGGCTTCAAGTTTCCCGGGTCAGTCTCAGCTAGCTGATACTACATACATGCACTTTGGAAACTCTTCATTTGCACCACAAGACCAGCTAATTAACAACACTCATGAATCACAAAGCATGATTAATAGCAACAGTGGTGTGAAATTGGCGCTTGGTCCAGCAACAGGATCCCAAAACCAACAACTGGTTCAGCCTCCTCCTGAGATTAACTCTTACAATGATTGGTCAAATACATGCAACAGAGGAGTTGATGGGTTTTTATCAGAGGAAGAGATTAGGGCTAGAAGTAATGAAATGCTCGAGAACGATGATATGCAGCAACTGTTGAGACTCTTTAGCATGAATGGTGGTGACCAGCAAACTCCAATGAACATGGGAGAAGATGGGTTTGGGTTCCACTCCTTTGGTCAGACGTCCATGGCTGATTACGAAGAGGACCGTTCAAACTCGGGAAAGGCTGTTGTGGGATGGCTAAAGATCAAAGCAGCCATGAGATGGGGCTTCTTCATCAGAAGGAAAGCCGCTCAGAGACGGGCACAGATTGTTCAACTTGATGACGACGAATAGGTTCCAGAAGAAGGAAGAAACATAATCTGAGGGTTTCATTCTGATGATGGTTTTTAACAGTTTCCCAGAAAAAGAAGTCTTTTGTTTTGGTTTCTTCTTATTGTGGAGCTTCATTTGTATAGTAAGCTTTCTTCTCTTCTTGTTTGTGCTTATTTATATATGTAATCTCCCTACTTGACCAGCTTTCAAGAACTAAAAAACCTGATGTAATTCTATTGCATAATTTCTCTGTTGTATTCCTTTGGGTTTTGTTTTTTTTTGGGTATGTTTGATAATATTTATTTAAAAATATTTTTTTTTGGAGGATTTCATCTTCTCGAACTCTCTGATGGCTAACTCTGTAAAAGAGAATAGCTTCAAAAAACAGAGTAACAATCATTAATTATATCTTGGAAATTTTTGACACTAAAATTTTTATACGAAATCTTCTACTTAATTATATAAATTAGAAGATTACAGATTATATAATTACCAGATTATTCAAGACCTTTTTTTTTTTGTCGATGAAAATTATTCAAGACCTCCAGTATTTTATATAATGTTTGTTTTTCTGAAAAAAAAGAAAAAAAAAAAGATTACACAATTTTCTAATTTAAAAACGTTAACGAAAAAAAGAAAAGAAAACGTCATATTATTTTATTTGTTCATCGTCGTTTTTCTCTTTTCTTGAATAATATATAGTAAAGATTATGGATAATTTTTATATTGTAAACTTTTCTTGAATAATATATAATAAAGATTATGGATAATTTTTATATTGTAAATTTTTCTTTTAAAATTAGTAATAATATTGTTTAGTTATCCAATAAAGATGTAATAAAATTTTTTAAAAAGTTGACTAACTAAATATGTCACATAATTTATAATGGCACGAGTGGTGGACATTTTAACCGAACCAAACCAAACCAACCGAACTTAAACCGATCCAAACCAAACCAGAGCCTACACCCAAACTATTCGGTTAGTCGGTTAGGTTTCTTTTCAACCCGAATGGTTCGGTTCGGTTTGGTTCAAACCGAACCAAACCAGTAAACCAATCTGTTTTTTATTAATGATATTGTAAATTACTAAAAGTTATTCTATGACACAACATATTTAGTTATTTTTTTCTTTTCTAATTTAATTAATTAATATAAAATAAACTTTAATTAGTTTAATTCTCTTTGATATAAAATAAAGTTTAATTAGTTTCCTGTTTTTGTTTATGTGTCTAATTTATATGCAAATTATTGACTTGTTACATGTTCTAACAGCAATGGGCAATATTGCAATCTAACGCACGATATTGCAATCTAACGCAATTGAATTTTTACATTACTTATCTTCTAATTATGTTTGGCTTTAAATTGTTGGTTTTTTTAAAATTTTTTTTTGTGGTGAGATATGTATTTACAACTTTATAACTTTTTTCTATATAATATATTAATTTTAAACAGTGATATTTAATATTGTATTGTATTATATGATAACATGATATATCAATTATTTATCAATTATTTAACTGATTTTATTTAACCGAATTAAAACCGAACTAAAATAAAATCAAACCAAACTGAACCGAACCGAACATAAACCAATCCGAACTAAAACCAAACCGAACTAAGTTCGGTTGACTTCAATTGGAGTTATCTATAACCAAAATAACCGAATTAAACCGAAACCAAACGGAACCCGAAACTAAACCAAAATTACATTTCTAGGCAGTACAATGTAATGAGATTTATATCTATAAATAGGAAATCTTTAATATTTAATAATATATTGGTAAAACAGAAAAAAATATATATATATCTATACACCAACAAACCTATATATATATATAAATTATAGAAACCAATTTCTAAAAGTCTTTCACATCAATTCTTTCAACTTTGACGAAAAACAGTTTCGCCTATCGCCGAGCCGATTAGTGAGTTCTACAATTTCTGACCTAAAATTCTTATGGGTTTTTATATTTCCTTTCTGGAATTTGTAAGAATCTTCAGATTTGTCCGTCAATCAAGAGAAACCAATGTTGGAAATAGAAAAAATTGAACTTACTTCGCTAATTTATTTTGGGAATTCTAGGAAAATTAAGCCCTTACTCATATAGATTGCATTCGATCTGTTCCATGAAATGCTTGAAAGAGATTATTGCTGGTTGTTTGAAGGAGATTAATTATGGTAATTGCTATGTTTTGGAGGCAGAGGAAGCGAGAGCCAGAAAAAACGAGAACTTGGAAGATTTCAAAATACCACCGACTCAGCTTTGTTCTGCTATTCAATGGAGGAAGACGAGGATCAGTTTCTGTTGAGTAGCTTAGGTGTGACATCTGCCAATCCTGAAGATCTAGAACAGACGATACTCAATGAGGTAATATTGCTCATTCGTTTGTGTTTGGTACTTGTGCTACATTGTTAGTTCTATAAAAGGGTTTTGAATTTTATGAAATTTGGATCTAAAGGTGTTATCTATATGTGGTATAACCTCAATACATTCATGTCTGAAGTATAACGATGAGGTAATATTCATATACTCTCTGGTCAGGCGACGAAGAAACTAGATAACGATGAAGGTGGGAGTGTGGAGGAGCAGTCTATACAGCTTGAAGGAAGCAATCTGCTTCCCTCCAGCCAGAACGAGCTTTTGAATAAATTGAGGGCTGTAAAGTTTGAAATAGATGCTGTTGCATCAACTGTTGAGTATGTGGATGAAATTGCAGCAGAAAATGGCTTACAAAAAGATGATGAATCAGATGTTCATGGCTTGCATAGTGGTTCTGTACTTCAGCATGCCCTTGCCACAGACCGTCTAAGAAGCCTTAAGAAGAGAAAAATTCAACTTGAAAAGGAATTTACTGATTTACATGGTCAGAGCGCTTCTACTAGTGCTGATCGCGATAATCTACTGCGAGGTCTGGTGGAGGAGAAGCCAAGTCTTAAGAGAAAATTGAAAGAGACTCGGAAACCAAGCAGAAGAGAAGGGAAGAAGGTGAAAGTAGTCTCATTTCATGAGGACACAGATTTTGATGCTGTTTTCGATGCAGCTTCAGCAGGTTTTGTTGAAACGGTACGTCCAGCTGTCTTCTAAAGGTTTTATATATTTGACCTGATTACTGTGAGATTATGCTCTTTATATGTGGGTACTGGGTATGGAAAATGCATATATGAAACACAGTGACTAATTTCAAGGGTATTCTTGTCTAGGAAAGAGATGAATTGGTGAGAAAAGGAATTTTAACTCCATTTCACAAGCTCGACGGTTTTGAACGCCGACTTCAACAACCTGGACCGTCAAACTCGCGCAACCTACCTGAAGGAGACGACGAAAATGACAAAAATGAGGACTCCGGCAGTATTGATAGAGCTGTCCAATCAATGTCGCTGGCTGCAAAGGCTCGCCCTACAACCAAGCTACTTGATGCAGAAGACTTGCCAAAGCTTGAACCGCCCACTGCTCCTTTTAGAAGGCTAAGAAAGCTTTTCAAGACTCATGATTCTCTGGATAATGAAGTAAAGAAAAGTAAAGATGGGAAGAAGAGCAAAAAGAGGCGGCCTTTGCCTGAAAGGAAATGGAGAAAGCAAATCTCTTGTGAAGATTCTAGTCTTCAAGAAAGTGGTATGACTGATGCTAATGACAATTATACGTATTTATATATTGCTGTTTGGGACCTTTGATTGAATTTAATGGCTATTCATTGGAGCAAATGCTTTTCGAAAAGATAAGGCCGTGATATTGGATCTTCCGATGTTTACATATTACATGTTATCAATGCAATGCTTTTAAGTGATAAGTCTCAACAGTTTCTACCAATGTTAAGCATATGCTTCTTTTTCCTCACTTAAGTTTATGTAAAGTAACAAGTTTTGATGTTGATTTTCGTTGCAATGTTTCAGAAGATGGAAAGAGAATCTTGGCCACTTCCAGTTGTGAGGAAGAAGAGCTAGATGATGTTGATGATGCAGATGACAACGAAACATCTTCTGTACAGCTTGAAGGTGGATTAAACATTCCTGAATGCATATTTCGTAAACTTTTTGAGTACCAAAGAGTCGGGGTGCAATGGCTTTGGGAACTTCATTGCCAAAGGGCTGGTGGTATTATCGGGGACGAGATGGGACTTGGTAAAACTGTGCAGGTCTTATCTTTTCTCGGATCCCTGCATTTCAGTAAGATGTACAAACCGAGTATTATCATATGCCCTGTTACACTCTTGCGTCAATGGAGAAGAGAAGCACGGAAATGGTACCCAGATTTTCACGTGGAACTACTCCATGACTCAGCACAAGATTCTGGGAATGGCAAAGGACAAGGCAAGGCCTCTGAAAGCGATTACGACAGTGAGTGTTCAGTTGATAGTGATCATGAGCAAAAGTCCAAGAACACCAAGAAATGGGATTCTTTGATAAACCGGGTTCTAAATTCTGAGTCGGGGCTCCTCATCACCACATATGAGCAATTGAGGCTGCAGGGTGAGAAGCTGCTCAATATTGAATGGGGTTATGCAGTACTGGACGAAGGCCATCGGATCCGGAACCCAAATTCTGAAATTACTTTGGTGTGCAAACAGTTGCAGACCGTCCATCGAATTATAATGACTGGGGCACCAATCCAGAATAAACTAGCAGAACTCTGGTCCTTGTTCGATTTTGTTTTCCCGGGAAAACTGGGGGTCCTGCCCGTGTTTGAGGCAGAGTTTTCTGTTCCCATAACAGTGGGTGGCTATGCCAATGCTTCTCCCTTACAAGTGTCGACTGCCTATAGGTAAATTACCTGGTCTTTCTTTTGAATCATTTAGGTAACTCGTCACAGTTTGTGTTCTAACAATTCTTGACAATGTGCAGGTGTGCTGTTGTTCTTCGTGATTTGATCATGCCGTACCTCCTCCGCCGCATGAAGGCCGATGTGAACGCACATCTTACTAAAAAGACTGAACACGTTCTCTTTTGCAGCCTCACTGTGGAGCAGCGATCGACCTACAGGGCGTTCCTTGCGAGCTCCGAAGTAGAACAGATTTTGGATGGCAACAAGAATTCGCTTTATGGGATTGATGTGATGCGTAAGATATGCAACCACCCTGATCTACTTGAGAGAGAACATTCTCACCAGAACCCAGATTATGGGAACCCAGAACGCAGTGGGAAGATGAAGGTTGTTGCAGAAGTGCTCAAGGTCTGGAAACAGCAAGGACATCGTGTACTTCTGTTTTCACAGACTCAGCAAATGCTTGACATCCTCGAGAGCTTCTTGGTTGCAAATGAGTATAGTTACCGGAGGATGGATGGCCTTACACCAGTTAAACAGAGAATGGCTTTAATTGATGAGTTTAATAATTCAGATGATGTGTTTGTTTTCGTTTTGACGACGAAGGTGGGTGGTTTGGGAACAAATTTGACTGGCGCGAACAGGGTCATTATCTTTGACCCGGATTGGAACCCCTCAAATGATATGCAGGTAAGTTTTGCTTTCAAATGTCACAGATTCAGTGTTCGAAAAACCCGTAATGGCCTTAAGTAACAATCAATTTTCCGCTTTTTCGGTCAGGCAAGGGAACGTGCATGGCGTATTGGGCAGAAGAAGGATGTTACCATTTACAGATTGATCACTCGAGGCACAATTGAGGAGAAGGTATATCATAGACAGATCTATAAACATTTTCTCACCAATAAGATCTTGAAGAATCCACAACAGAGAAGATTCTTCAAAGCTCGCGATATGAAAGATCTTTTCATCCTGAAAGATGATGGCGAGAGCAACACCTCCACGGAAACCTCTAACATCTTCAGTCAGCTGGCTGAAGAGATAAACATCGTAGGAGTTCAATCAGATAAAAAAACTGAATCCACTACACAACTTGCTCTTCACAATACTGCAGAGGGATCCTCAGAGCAAGCAGATGTGGAAACGACTGATAAAACTGGTGAAGCCATGGATAAAGAGACAAATATCTTAAAGAGTCTCTTTGACGCACATGGAATACATGTAAATACGTTGATTATTGCTCATTGAAGCTTCTTCTCCGACTTACTTTCCCATAATTTCCAATTCGATTCACTCTCCTACAATTTTTAACGCAGAGTGCTGTGAATCACGACGCCATTATGAACGCAAACGACGAGGAAGATAAGATGAGACTTGAACACCAAGCATCTCAAGTGGCACGAAGAGCTGCGGAAGCATTGCGCCAATCACGAATGCTGCGTAGCCGCGAAAGCATCTCAGTGCCCACATGGACGGGAAGATCTGGTTGTGCAGGTGCACCATCATCTGTACGGAGGAGATTTGGATCAACTGTCAATTCCCGGTTAACCCAGACTGGAGACAAACCATCAGCGATCAATAATGGAATCAGTGCGGGTCTATCTTCAGGAAAAGCACCATCTTCTGCAGAGCTTCTCAACAGAATCCGCGGAAGCAGAGAACAAGCCATTGGCGTTGGCCGTGAGCAGCTACAGTCTTCATTCCCGTCTTCTTCGGGTTCAAGCAGCAGAGTAGGTTCGTTGCAGCCCGAGGTCCTGATCCGACAGATATGCAGCTTTGTACAGCAAAAAGGTGGAAGTGCGGATACGACCAGCATCGTCAACCATTTCAGGGACAGAGTTTCTTCTGATGACAGGCCGTTGTTTAAGAATCTCTTGAAAGAGATTGCCACGCTTGAGAAGGATCAAAATAGATCGTTTTGGGTCCTCAAATCAGAGTATAAAGACTAAAAAAAGAGAGGTTTTGGCTGGCTCTACTGTTCGAGTCTGTAGACGGAGATGGCGACATTGGCTCCACACATATTTGCCAAGTATTCTTTTATTCTTTATAACCAAGCTCACGCTTTTCATAAAATTCTCCTTTTTTACCAACAGTCACTTGCACTTCAAAGTGTACTTAAAAAAAACATATGATGCTAAATAAAAAGGAGGAAAGTCTTAGTAGAGTGAGCACAATTATGAATCTTTATTGACCAACTCGAAAGGCACTCACCACTCAAGTCTACTAAAGTAACAATAAAACAAACTCAAGTGTAAAGACTAAAGATGGGGTTTCTTGTGTTTGAATGTTGGTGCAGGCGAGGTCGAGAGAGTGGTTGGAGATGTTGGGATCAAGTTATTGAGTAAGTCACTTATGAACTTCAATCAAAGTTTTAAAAAAACGGATGATGTAGATTACTCTATAGTACCAGTTTCATTTCCAAGCCGTGTCTACATCTTATTCAGACATATCTGTTGAAGGTAGAGGTTTCATTAGCCACAATCTCAATTCTTTTTTGCTCCCTGTGTGAGCCGAATTAACACTCAAGTCATTGGGGGTTTTCAGCATCAGTGCACAACCAGAGTCTCAGTCTCAGCTCGCTGATACTACTTGTAACATGCACTTTGGAAAACACTTGGTTTGCACCGCAAGATGTTACAGGATAATCCGATTAATCCTGGTTTTTAATAAGAGTTTATTATGGTCAATGCCACAGATTTATAAAAGCTTTTAAGAAATGCCACATAAGTAAAACATTTCAGAAAATGCCATTTTTGTTACTGTGCTTACAAATTGAAATGACCAAAATAACCCTCCTTTATCCTCTCTCTCTCGTTCCAGTTGCCGATAGTTTGTGCCCAAGCTTCCGATAGAAGCTGGTGTGACCGTGACCGGGAGAAGCTCACGAAGGGGCGATTTTTCAAATTTCAAATTATTGGATTGCTACAGTCTATAGACCATGCCATATTTTCTGTGGACTAAATTAATTATCTTGTCGTAGACTTGCCTCCCATTTTCATTTATTTTCTTGTCTACGAAGAAGGTTAGATTTTCGGCTCTTATTGTTTGTCTACGATTTTCGTTGTCAATGTCCATCAATTGTTTTGTATAATCTGTTGAATTTTTCATAGGTCTCACTTATGGAAGAATCCGTTCTTGTTATCGTCGGTGATTGGTCTTGCGGTGATGATTTTCAATGGAAATTTACTGTCAGTAAAAAACATATGGTCCGGTGTGTCAGATTTTCAAGCGGTATGGGTTTTTCTCAGTTTGTGGCAGAAATCAAACTACTTTTCGGGTCTGATTTGTCTGATTCTGAAGCGGCGCTTAGTTTTTGGCATCCAGAACAATTCGCTGTTTTAACTCAGGGGAAAACGCCCCTGTTGTCGTGGAATCAGAAAACGATTTTCAGTTGTTTAAGAAGAAGAGGGAGCACATAGGTGATCTTAATATGTATCTTTCCTTTCGAGACAAAGTTAGTTGCGCTGATTTTCAAAATGAGCTTCCGCATTTAAGGTCGCCCGATGGCCCTTCTAGCGTTGACGCAACAATGGGCGGCGATGACTCAAGCATAGACGACGAAGCCCTGATTGCTCTCGTGAACAAGGTTGAAGCAGTTTATAGACAGAAATTGGTCAGGCCCGTGGCCTCCAAATAGTGTATCACTGGATAACAAAAGAAAAAGGCAAGGGAGCGATCATACACCTTGCGTCTACGACAGGGCTGTCTCAGAGAAAACAGGCCAGGTGTTTATCTGATTTCGATCTGCTTGGCCCGTGTATTAGTGTCCATGATTCGATGGGCCTAAACCAGAGGCCTAGTACAAGCTACTATAGGGGACCTTTTCAAGGTACATGTGGTATGCCCCAATCTGTGTCCTTGGATCCAGCCGACAATGTTGTTATTGACACAATGGTCCCGGGCATCTTCACATTGATGGTAGGAGTCGAAGTAGTCGACGTGACCTAAATGGTATGTTTGCAGAAATTGTAGAGATTACAAGTAAACTCGCTGAACCTGGCTCCGTATACCTAAGCGTTTGTAACCAGTTGGTGGGCAAATCTGATCGGAAGCCTTCCAAACCAAATCCCATGGTCCACGGGAAGGCGTCTTGTGTGGACATGCCAGGGCAATCGTCGGTGGTAACAAATCCAACTGTCTCTTCCGTGGAGGAAGGCCCCGACTCTGCCTTTGATGCGTTAATAGCTTTGATAAATAAGGAGCACCCTCCATCGCCTGAGCAAGAGTCGATTGAAACCATTCAGCTAGGTGATAAGTCGTCGTGGGAAGTAGGTGAGTCATCGGTTCGCCGTTGTTCTAATTTTTCTAGTCCTAATCCTGAGGTGATAGGTTTAAGTTCGGGATTACGTGTGAATGACAGATCGAGTCAGGACAGTTTGGGAAATGTTGTTTCGAATACAAAATATACCAAGTCCGAAGAAATCGTTTGTCTTTCTGAGGTATTTTCGTTTTTAAATGAAGAAGATGATCTGCTCATTGATGCTCTCCCTAGCTGTGACAACCTCAGAGGTTTAGCTCCTGAAGAGAGGAATATGGATCTGAAACATGCTGAAGATTCCATTTACATTGGGAGGATATTTGCCAACAAAAAAGAACTTCACAACTCATTGTCTATTTATGCCATGAAACGTTTGTTTTGCTTTAGGTGTAGCAAATCAGATTAGACTCTGATAATTGCTAATTGCGTAGATGAGAAATGCAGCTAGCGAATCTATGCTGTCAAACACAAGGCTTCGGATAACTTTGAGATTAGGACAATGCAACCTAAGCACTCATGTGATGTTGTATCTAGATCAAGGTATGGAGAAAAAGCCACTGCTAGGGTTTTGACGGGGTTGCTTCAGACAAAATTTTCAAATGGCAAGAAAGGTCCTCGGGCTTGCGACTGACATTGTCTTATCTGAAATGAATGTTACTATCTCTTATATGAAAGCTTGGCAAGCGAAGGAGGTTGCCATTGCCACAGCTCGGGGCAATGAGAAAGAAAGCTTTCGTTTCTTGACAACTTATTTGCACCTATTACGAACTACTAACCTGGGGACGATCACGAACATGGTGACTAGGCTTGACAAAAACGGTAACACTCAGTTTAAGTTTCTTTTTGTGGCCATGGGTGCATCGATTGCAGGGTCTAAATTTCTTCGGAAGGTCGTTGTTATAGATGGCACCCAGATGAAAGGCAAGTATAAGAGATGTTTGATAGCTGCTAGCGGCCAAGATGGTAACATGCAAATATTCTGCCTAACTTTTGGTGTGGTTGATGGAAAAAATGAGGCTAGTTGGGTATGGTTTTTTAGGAATCTTACCTAATTTATTCCTGATGCTCAAGATCTTTTGTTTGTGTCTGACAGGCATGCAGTCATATACGCTGGTATTCGTTCTGTTTACACTCTTGCGCACCATGCTGCTTGCATCGCATTGTTCTGGGATGCGCTACAATGTGATGAGCAGTAATATTTGCGAGTCTTTGAATGCGGCTCTGAAAAAAGCCGTAGATTACCCTATTGCCCTGATGTTGGAATTCTTACGGGGGATGCTGATGTGTTGGTTTTGTTGTCGCCGTGCTAAGGCAAATAAGTCTGAGTACAGATGCACTAACGAGATCGAGTCGTTGTTGGTTGATCATCTGAAAGAAGCATCGAAATGCAAAGTGCTTGCAGCAAGTGGGTGGATTTATCAAGTGAATGACGCAGCGGGATGTGTTTTTACAGTGGATTTGGCAAAAAAATCTTGCATTTATAGTGTATTTGATATGTTACTCGTCCCCTGTTGCCACGCACTAGCTGCTAGAGTTGTTAATGATTTGGATCTCTATAAATTTGTTGGTGATTGTTATGGAGTCCCGACCTGGCGCAAAATTTACGAAGAAGTAATTATGCCCCTGCCCAAAGCAAAAGATGTTGATGTCTTCGAATCTGCTACCGATGTTTCGGTTAATCCCCCAAGTACAAAACGTGGCTCGGGCAGGCCTAGGAAATCTAGGATTCCTTCGCGAGGGGGAAGGAAAATATGTATGTTATCATCTTCCCAGCCTGTTGCATCCGTATTTTATTTCAGTTTCATATCATGGTTTGAGGTAGTCTTTTACTTCTTAAAATTATTCAAATGTTTAACTTTCAGGTTTCCAAGAAACGAATGCCAAAGTGCGGTCGATGTTTTGGGAATGGACATAACAAAGCAACATGTAAAGTTCCCATCTAGCATTGTTGGACGCTCTGGTATTTTTTTTAAGTCTTTGCGGCAAATTTTTTGGTCTCAGCACAAAAGTTTCTATGTTTATATTTCAGTTAAATAGGTACTATGCTTTCTTAAGTTATTTTTGGCTTCTCATGTTGCAGATTTCTTCCGTTCGTTCATCAACTTTATAGCTTCTTTTCTTGTTTCCTCATACTTTTCATGGTGTTTTATCCTTCAGGTGGCGAAGACGCTATTTTACAATTGCATTCGTTGTGGACGCATCCTTTATTCTTTATAGATTCGGAGCCCAGAAATAGTAATTGTGTTGGTTTTGTTAGCCACTGTCCACGAACTTTGTTAATTATTTATCTTGCAAAACTGCATATATTTTGTGGACTTGTTTGTCAACCATATTTTAAAGATTTTATAAGCCTAATCCCAATCTTCTATCTTCATGAATGTACACTCTAACATTTTTGCGGACATCAAGATGTTGACATCCCTTAGTGGACATACGCTTCTGAGGACATACATATGTGCACATTCTTTCGTTTGTGGACATACATCTACCAAGTGGGCATACATCTAGTGGACTTAAATCGGTGGACGTAAATTTGCCTACATTAGTCAATGTGGACATCAAGTATTGACATCAAGCCGTGGACATCCCCTCGTGGTCATACCGCTGTTATCATTTGTGGACATTCATATGTAGATATACGTTTATGGACATCCGTTTGTGGACATACGTTTATGGACATAAGTCGGTTGTCGTCGATTTGCCTACATTAGTCAATGTGGACATCTCCTTGTGGACATACATATGTGGCCATTCATATGTGGTCTTCCGTCTGTGGACATTCATCTGTTTTGTGGGCAAACATTTCTTATGTGGACATAAGTCGGTGGACATCCCCTTGTGGTCATACGTATATCGATAAACATTTGTGGACATTCTTTCGCTTGTGGACATTCATCTTAAGTGGACTTAAGTCGGTGGACCGAGATTTGCCTACATTAGTCAATGTCGACATCAAGTGTTGACATCAAGCTGTGGACATCCCCTCGTGGACATACCGCTGTTATCATCTGTAGACATACATATGTGGACATATATAGGTGGATTTACGTTTGTAGACATTCGTTTGTGGACATACGTTTATGGACATACCTTTGTTGTTATACCTTAGGAAGATGTGGACTCCCTTAGTGGACATTCCTTAGTGGACATACGCTCATGAGGACATACATATGGGGATATTTTTTCGTATGTGGACATACATCTAACAAGTTGGCAAACATTTGTGGACATACATCTAAAGTGGACTCAAGTTGGAGCACGTAGATTTGCCTACATTAGTCAATGTGGACATCAAGCCCTGGACATTCACTCGTCGACACACCGCTGTTATCATCTGTGGACATACATATATGGACATACATATATCGATATTCATATGTGGATATACGTTTGTGGACATTCGTTTGTGGACATACGTTTATGAACATACGTCGGTTGTCCTCGATTTGCCTACATTTATCAATGTAGACGTCAAGTTGTGGATATTCCCTCGTGGATATACATACGTGGACATATATATGTGGACATACATCTGCGTTGTGGACATACGTTTATGGATATACATCGGTTGTCCTCGATTTGCCTACATTTGTCAATGTAAACATCAAGTTGTGGACATCCTCTCGTGGATATACATACGTGGACATATGTATGTGGACATCTGTAAGTGGACATACATCTACGTTTGTGGTAAACCTTTTTCATGTGGACATAAGTCGATGGACATCCACCCGTACATCACACCCGTACCTTTCTTAGGCTGTCCTGCTGCCTGTGGCTCCCTCCTTTACAGGGGAAGGGGCCGTGGGTGTGGTTTCGTGGACTTTATGTCTGAGTTCACGTAGAAGGTCATCATATAATTCACTCCGGAGAAATTGTTTTTCAATCGCAAACATCTGTTGCATCTGGGATGTATGTTCGTTGTTGAGGCGTTCAACCTCCCTAATTATCTCTTCCTTTGTCATAGACGACACAACATCCTCATTATTTTCATCTCTCACCCTCCCTTTCCCTCTTCCCGCCCTCTCCCCAACTTTGCCTTTTACCTTTTTAGGGTTTTCCCACTTTCTAGAACAATCACTTTCGTTGCCCTGCTATATGGGGCCATTACCTGCGATCTACTGGGTAGATGTTCTACCACGCCTTCCCAGTTTTGTTTTCTGAATCCTCTCCCAGTCACTAATTCTGTGTTGATGTAGTCCACACCCATCCTCCACTTCATCTTCCCAACTGAAATCACCCTCACCAATCCCATCTTCATCCTCTAGTATGCAATTCACTTGCAGCTGTGTTTCAAAACAAAAATTAAATAGCACTCATTACCCTGTTTTCTTACAAAAACTTAATAAAATAACGACTCAATCTCAGGCTTACACTCGTTTTGCATTCAGCTTCAAATATATTTTCGTTGTGGAATGCCCTTAGCTTCTGCTTTTGCCTAACTGGGTTGCTGCCTAAGGTTAGGCTATCTTCTCCATCTGGCATCAGGGTTTCGAGCACTGGCACAACTTTAAGAATTAATAACTGGAATGCGAGAGTGAAGCCATGTGTGGCTATGTGCGATTGGCTAAGCTTATTCGCAAGCACCGCGTGTGATGCATACTTTGGTCCTACTGTCACCATTTCTATTGTCCGTTCAAACGATAAACGTCCCCAAGGGAATTTGCTAAAGGGCTCGGCATCCTTCACCATCTCCATTGAATGTTTTTGTGTCACGACAGATGAGGAATTGCACGTTAATACACCATCCACTAGGACAATCAGCGCTAGCCGTAGCCTTCTCCCCATCCATTTTTTTAGACGTAGGCAAACTTTTGTTGTCTTTGAGCATATCAACTATATCAGCAATGGTGTATACTTCTTGTGGCCAAGCAGTTGATACCAGTACTCTTCAGCTCCATTCCCAGGTTTCTGCATCTGTTTAGTTTTAGCTACACTTGGAAGTTGCTCGCAGTTAAGTCTTGTCACCAAAGCAAATTCACGCAGCGAAAACTTTATTGGATATACACAAACCACATCTCATGTTTTTTTCGTGTTACCAACGATCTGCACCAAAATTGGTGCACCAGCCTGCCTGACATTGTGCACATCCGTCTTGGAATATCAAACAAACGCCCAAAACTGCTTCCCCTTAACCACACAAACTCTTCTGAACCTCCAAGAGCTTCTGCTATGTCTAGCAAATACTCACTTTTCGAATATGAGTTGATTCGTCCTTTTAACGGGATTTGGTCAGCTGCAAACAATCTAAGAGGTATTTTTGGCGATAGTTGTGGCTGTTGAGCATTTCCACCAATCGTATCTCTTTAGTCAGCATTTTTTCCTCCTCCCGGGAGCGCCACCAAATTTGAACCTTCTCCCCTGAGCGCAACCGGTGGTTAGTCATCATCTTAGAATATTTTTTTACAGCTAAATCTACTTACAATCTTCCCAACCATTTATTTGACAATCCCTTAAACAACTTTGTCCACCCTTGTATTATCTTATCACTTCCTCATTCATTTCCGTCTATCATTTCTCAAGTTGTTGGTCCATCATGTACCCCAACAATTATGTCCATTACCTGCCCGTGTCGTTATCTCCGGCTCCCTCTTTTGCCTGTGACTTGGACCCACTGGTTTTTCCATCCTTCTTCTTCCTTGATTTCTTACTGGTATTTTTGTATAAAACAAACTCAAATCAAACAGTCCCATCCACTATTTCCTTTATTATATATTATTCATGACAAATTAAAACTTTTTAGGTTTTCTCATGGACTACCTGTTTACCTTTTTCTGGCCATATCGGTTGTTGGTCTTTTATTGGGTAGGTTTCCTCCCTTCATGCCTCCCCTCTCCTCTCTCGCTTTCGTCCTTGAACAATTTAGTTCAACCATTATCTAAAAAAATGCTTTCTATGTTCTCTAACTATCTCCTTTCTAAGTTTTCCCTTTTCGGTTTCCAAATTAATTTATTGAAAAATTCAACCTTACCTTATTTCCCTTTTTTGGCTTCCCTCTCCACACTCGGAACTTGTCCTCGCCGATTCATTGGTTTCTGTTTCTATATCCCAGCTTGCCTCCGTTTCTTCTTCGCTAGACATATCCTAACCTTTAAACTTTCCGTAACAATGGTGTTCAGAATGCCCCCGACGACGAACTTGATTTTCTCCGGCAAATTCCTGAAATCTATCTCTGAATTTGGGGCACGCGTTTTAATTTCCCACTCACAGTTATTTCATTTGTTCAGAAAAAGAAGAAAATCCTATCGCTACCCTGTGTTGCTTTTTCGCGCTTTTATCGAAGATAAATGAAACGACTTCTATATTGCCCTTCGACATAAATTTCAAAATCAAAAGAAGGGCAAATTTGTATTTCGCCTCGTCTTTTGGCATTTCTTGAAATGATCGAGTCCTGTGGCAAGTTTTTCTTTAGATATGGCATTACTCACAATACTCCCTTTATTAAACCAGATTCTCAATTGTCTCAATCTCTCTTATTTCCGGTTTAGTCATGTAAACCAGTGAGCTGATGCAACAATCGATATATATTTAGCCATTTCTAAAAAATAAATTAAACAAACAATTATCTTCTTCAATCTCCTTTATCCCATTTCATCGTCACCGTAACATTGGTATCAGAGAGCATCTTCGATAAAATCGTCTGAACCAATCGAGTTTGGTTCAATTTAGAACCGGACTCAAATTCTATGCGTTGACTCTCAGAATCATTGACTCATATTTGTGCGTTTCTTACGCTTACGCTTACCCTTCGATGTACAAGAAACCCTATCACAGTCTCAATTCTATCTGATCTTCTTCCCAATTATCAACATTCACGAGAACAATTTCGCCGGCGTCGTCTCCTCCATCACTATTGTGCCCATCTTCGCTGCTGCCTTGCTTCGCAGCGGTGAGTCCTAAATTTTCTCTGATTTTGTTCGCTGTTTTCTGAATCTGAGTTTTAAAATTCCTCTTTTGTTTTTTGTTTGCATTCGCATTCGTTTTGGTGATCCTGCTTATAAGTTATCCTCGTTGATCGGTGAACAATTTTTCCTTTTTCTTTTGCCAATTTATCATGGAAAATTTTAGAAAACTTAGCCTTTACTGAAGATCTGTTCGTTAATAGAAGCTGTTATTGGTAATTGTTTTTTTTTTTTGTGTTGATCGATGGTTTGATCTGCAACTGATAGTATTTTGTCCGATCTTAATTGTGGTAATTGGAGGCAGAGGAAGTGAAAATGGACAACTTGGAAGATTTGAAGATTGTGGCAGAGGAGTGGTCTAAACAAGGAATTGAATTTGTTCAACAAATTCCAACGCCTCAGCTTTATACTGCTATTGCTGTTCTGTTATTAGCTACCATTTGGCTCTTATCTAGTAAGTAGTAGACACCACCACATTCTTCTTCTCTTTGATCTTTCCTTATTTGGTTTGAGATTGGTTTTAGGATTTGGATATCACTATGGTGGAAAACTGGGAATTTTGTAGGTATATATTACTTCATTAGTTTTCATGCATTGTATATATTTTTTATCTGCGGTTGAGAAGTCTGATGTTTTCAAGGTGCCACTTAGACTTGTGATTAATCATAGAGTATAAAGCCCATTGGGTGTAAAGTTGTTTGTATGTTCTTGGTTTAGCATTTTTATTTCAATTTTTTTAGATCTATGCAATACCTCCCTTTGATTATATCAATTCTATTGCATTGTATGTCCTCTGTTTTGGTTGTTAATGTTGTCACTTTTGCTGATTTCTGCAGTTCGTTTGTTTAAACGTACAAAGTCCAATATTGTACTCCTCTCTGGGCTAAGTGGAAGTGGCAAAACAATGCTCTTCTATCAAGTGAGTATTTAGTGTTTTATGTTCCTTTCCTCATTTCGAACTACAAATGTATTCTAGCTGTCAGAAAAGCTGCCTAAAGAAACGAGTAGGTGAATGTTGTTGTGTCATTATAAGATGGTTTGGTTTGCGTTTTATATATTGTGACAGCTACGAGATGGATCTTCGCATCAGGGTGCTGTAACATCAATGGAACCGAACGAAGGCACCTTTGTGCTTCACAATGAAAACACTAAGGTAAAGAAAGATCTTCACTTTGGGGTTTTGTTCAAGAATGTAAAGTGTTTAAGGGACTTGAAATATATTGTCTATGTGTTTAACAGAAAGGAAAAGTAAAGCCTGTTCATCTTGTTGATGTTCCTGGACACTCTCGGCTTAGATCTAAGCTAGAAGAATACTTGCCTCGAGCAGCCGCTATTGTGTTTGTAGTAGATGCATTAGAGTTCCTCCCAAATATTCGCGCAGCTTCAGAGTAATTAACTACCACATAAAAGATTATTATTTGCTTAGGCATTAGTGATTCTTAGAGATAGGACACTTAAACATGGTTTGTACTTTTCCAGGTACCTTTACGACATTCTGACAAATGCTAGTGTTGTTAAGAATAAGATCCCAGTTTTGCTTTGCTGTAACAAGACAGATAAAGTAACTGCGCACACCAAAGAGTTCATCCGCAAGCAGATGGAGAAAGAAATGTGAGATTGATTCTTATCTGTTTCTAAATCCTGAAGACATTTAACTCTCGTTGATATTCCTTTTGTTAATGTGTGTGTTTTGCAGAGAGAAACTTACGGTTTCGAGGAGCGCAATATCGACAGCTGATATAACGAATGACTTTACTCTCGGGATTGAAGGAGAAGTGTTTTCCTTTTCCCATTGCCATAACAAAGTCACGGTCGCTGAGGCGTCTGGACTAACAGGAGAAATAGATCAGGTACAAGAGTTCATCAGAGAACACGTTAAGCCATGAGAAATGTGTGATCATCTCAGAGAATACACCTAAATGTCTTTTCATTTTTTTGTACATGAATTTATAATTTGAGCATTGAGATGATATTTGTTGGACGACTTTTAGATGTTGAAAACGTGTTTAGTGCATTTACTATAATTATTCTTCTTTTCTTTCATTATAAATCTTTTTCCGTAGTTACAAAATCATTGAATAGAAATTGCAATTTGCAAAAAAAATTATGATATATGCGAATCGTGATCTATTATTGCATTTAGATTGTAGTAAAAAGACAGTTTTATAAATTAAAAGAAAAGGTAAGCATCGGGAGTTTGGGACAGGATGATGATAGGAACAATAAAGATATGTCGGGAAAAAGAAAAAGGCCGTATCTATTATAAGATTAATCAAAAGGTAAGCAAATGATGAAGACACTTGTGAGGAGCACGAGAATCACTTAAAGGACTGTGATGAGTAAGCTTAGGGAGCATAAGCTAAGCAAGTGTAGCTTCTCCAATCACGGTAAGTGACACGGAACTCACTTTTAAGTTTAACGGTGAAAGTTGTTGTGTTACATGCTGCGTGTGAATGCTCTAGTTTTTACTTGGTAGATTTTGATGCAACTTTATTCCATCTTAAAGAGAGTGAAGAAAAATCAAACACATGAATGAAGCTCATCTGATGAACGACAAGGACGAAGGAAAGATAGAAGAGATCGGATCGAGACTATCTGTGTCGTACGCGGCTGAGAGGTACGTCCAAAAGTCCGTCTTTCATTATGTGGAAATGGTGGATGCAAATAGGGAATGGGACGTCTTATGAATATGTATATAAATCGGGACCTATAATTGAACAAATTTTTTTTTTCTTTACACAACTAAAATATACTCTCTTTTATATTAGATGATGTTTCGGTTTAATGCACAATTATTTAGGAAAAAAGAAATTGATCCAGTCGCCATGTATATGGGTCTAGAATTTAGTATATGACATTTAATTATATAAACCATATTAAACAAGTAACCAATTTGAGTAAGTTAATGGATGAATTTTCCCTTAGTTTGTGTTGCCAATATGTGACAAATAAAGTTCTTAAAGCCCAAAACGTTTAATTTTTTTTGTGAATGGACAAATACTCTTTAGATCATCTTTGATATTATTTTGGTTTAGCATATTTACATGTTGGAGCTGAATTAGAAAACTTTATATTATGTGAATGTTAATATTTACCTAGGTTTAGGTTATGCTATCACAATATACTTACTTTATACATACGTATGTTTTACAAAATTTAATTTGATTTATATTCATAAGTTGTATGGTTACCATTGGCAGATGTCCTAACCTAGAGGGTATTTGGATTAAGAGCTGCTTAAGCGTTACGGATGCATCGATGGCAAAGATCGCTGCGAACTGCCCTAAGCTTAGGGAGCTCGATATCAGCCACTCAATTGAAATATCTCAAAAGGCTTTGAAAATGGTTGAGTGGAGTTGTAAGAATGTGAAGATACTCATAAAACCTCCATCGAATGTTTAGACTATCTCAAGACGAGGCCAATAACTTTGGACTATCAGTACGAAGTATTACAAGTCATAACCTAATTGAAACGATTAGACAACTGAATACAAATGACAATTGAACTATCTTCTACAACTTTCCTTTTCAATCTTAGAGCTTTTGATTATTGTGTGTTTCGGGTCTGTCTTTGATTTGGATATGTTTTGTTTGATTGCTTTGTGTATGAGATTGGGGTTTTGGTCTTATCTTATTTATATGCAAAAGTTGTAAGAAATTAGCAGCCAAGCCTAAAAAATTAGTGAGAGTTGATAACGGTGATTTGGTAATTGTGTAGAGGATACTATTACTATTACAAAAACGTTGCTAGCGTTTTTGGATGGCTTTAGCTGGATTGGAATTCTTAGCCAAAGAAGAACTAGCTAGTACACTCTGGTGCGAACTGGTACAATGATTAAATTCATAGACATCCAAAACATAGATGTCTCACTATATATTAACGATAACTATTCACTAGTAATAATTTTGTCCTATAATATTCTAAAATTTGTTATAAAAACGGTATTTATATATAGTTATATTATTGAAATATAAAAGAGAAAGAGATTTTATCAGAGAGATTGTAATGTATTGAATTGTATTGGAATGATTTTTACATTAAGCGGAAGCCTTTATTTATAGGAAAACAAAATGAGTTACTATACATATATAGTGATAGTGGGCTCCACCTATATTTAATATTTGCGCAGCCCAAGTTTATAATAAAATTGATATTTTACGTGGGTATATAAATTAATCAATTTTTGTCTTCACACTTGAATGTTTTACGTAATAGTATTCAATTAGTCATTCAACAAAAAGAAAGGACTATCCAAATCAAAGCAAAACCCAAACTTTGTGACTAAACATAAACTGTGAGCGGCCCAAAATATTTTATGTAATGGGCCATTAACTTTTCCATGCACACGAATTTTCTCCACCGGCCATTAATTATTATTATATGTTTTTTTCTGCTGCTTTTTTCCTCTTTACCATATTATTTTAATATATTTTAGGTACTTTTTCGAATAATCATATCGAATCTTTTAGTAACAATTAATAGAAATTGGTTTAAAATGAAAAAAAAATAAAAAATGGGGTGTGCTATCACCGAACAATCCAAATTTATCACTTTTTAGTTTTTGTCGTTTTTGACACCTCTTGTCGGTTAGAAGTTACTAGCTACCAGATTATATATTATACCAAATTCTATTAGAATTATTAAGACTGTTCAGTGAATAACTAAATCCCTCAAATGTCAAATCAGTTCTTCTTCGTAACCCTTTTTTTTTAAAAAAATTTGTTCTAGTTTAGTTACCAAAAAAACAACACATTATAAAAATATCGATAAAAGTTTGCAAATTTAATTAACGACAACACACAAAAAAACATGGTAATTCAAACTATTTCTTTTTTTCAAAAGCTTATAATGCAGTCGTATTAAGTAGTACAATATGCATGAATTATACAAAATAATGATAGATGAGTTTACTATGCAACATACGACATAATATTTAGAAGAGTACACTACTATACAAGGCTTTTATATGAACTTAGATCTTAAATTTCTAATGATCCCTTACATGAACTTAGATCTTAAGCGACGTAACTAATATGATATACGTACGATCAGAGTATGAACTATTTCAAAAATTTCTAGTAAATTTGTAATGTGATTCTACCTACTATAAATTTATGAGAATTATACGTACAATCAGAGTACGAACGATTTCAAATTTCAATATTTATATGAGGAGACCGTCGACTAAACTTCAACAATAGTAAGATTACATTTTGTACCATTACTTTGTACAGTTTTCTGTAATGGTACGATTAAATTAAGTAATGAAGAAGTTTGTTGATTAAAAAAAAAAAAAAAATCGTAATTGATGATGCGATTTAAATATAAGATTCGACAAGTCCTGAGGCTCCCACTCGCCATGGGCCCAGTGGCCACGTGCAGCCACCATAGAGAATAAAGCATTAGCCCACGTGATCTTGGCCCAAAAAACTCTTGGATCTTTCTCCCTCACATAAACGACAAAAACAAAAGTTCTGGGTTAATTTGATAAATAGCAAACTTTTAGTGGTAATTTCTAAAATCGCCACAGACAAAAAAAAAGGTAGCAAATATGATTTTTTTTTCTCTCTCTATCTCACAGACACACATTGGTTTGATTAGTCATACTGTACCGCCGCGTTTGATTAGTAACAGAATATGAACGTGTTAAAATCAATACTAAAAAATAATATTTTCAGGTTTTGATTACCGCAATTTGATCATTGCAACCAATTATAAAAATGGTATAAAATATTTTAAAAGTGATATTTCGTACCATTATATTTTTCTATTTCTATTTATGTATTGTTTATCGATTTTTTCTACTGTTAAAAAAATTATAACGCTTTATGTTACTAATCAAACTTTTAATTTTTTACATCACTATTATTTTTTTATATATATATATTTTTTTTCCTTTTATAAGTATTTTAATATAGCAAATTATTAGAATTTAAAAATGTTAATTAGTGAGATGGCTAATCGTGATTAGTTGTTTTGAATCTTACATGGGCAGCTTCTCATAAGCTTATAGCTTCAACATTTATATAGTATAGATTTTGTACGACTATGTTGTACAATTTTTAGTAGTTTTGATTGGTAACTCTATACTGCAGTGGTACAGAATATACTATTTTTATCTTAACCAATCATAAAAGTAATTTTAAAAATGGTATAAAATAAATTATTCTCAGTATTTATACCGTTATTTTGAGACCGCTATGTTTTATCGCTTTTAATTATTTATATATCGTTTACCATTTTTTTTTACCGTTAGAAAACTCATATCGGTTTTGTGTTATTAATCGGATTCTTAATTTTCTTTTGTACCACTATCTTATACAACTATTTTATATAATTTTTAAATATATATATTTTTTTTGTCGTTTACTACTAGCATTATATTACCACTCGGACCGTTACCTTCCCTACTTGGTTTCAGTAACCCAAATTCTACATTTTCAGATTTAATTTTCCTCACGTATTTCCAAATCCCAATTTCCCTATTTTCGTCTTGCTCGAAATCAACACCCAATTTCTCGAGAAAATTCAAAACTCTGAGATTTTAGCTCTGCAAAATTCTATTCGAGTCTGTCGGTTTCAGTTTTCAGCAAAATATAGAGTATAGATTCTCTCAAAACACCCATGACGATTCACTCTAACTAAATCCCTCCTCTCAGAGGTAATTCCAAGAATTTTTTTCTTAATTCCCAATAAAAAATCAACCGCATGGTTTCCGGAGGAAGCGGCGGCGGTGGCCGTGACGGAGACGGAGCAGCGTCGTCAAGTCACACTACTAATAACCGGAGAGTAGAAAAAGCTCAATCTTCGGGAACAAAATCTCTCAGACAACAAGAATCAGTGAGCAAAGCGATTCAACAGTACACCGTCGACGCAAGACTCCACGCCGTCTTCGAACAATCAGGCGAATCAGGCAAATCATTCGACTACTCACAATCTCTCAAAACCACCACGTATGGTTCCTCTGTACCTGAGCAACAGATCACTGCCTATCTCTCCCGAATCCAGCGAGGAGGTTACATTCAGCCTTTCGGATGTATGATCGCCGTCGATGAATCAAGTTTCGGAATCATCGGTTACAGTCAAAATGCCCGGGAAATGTTAGGGCTTATGCCTCAATCTGTTCCTAGTCTTGAGAAACCTGAGATTCTAGGCATGGGAAACGATGTGCGATCTTTGTTCACTTCGTCTAGCTCCATTCTACTCGAGCGGGCTTTCGTGGCTCGAGAGATTACCTTGTTGAATCCGGTTTGGATCCATTCCAAGAATACCGGTAAACCGTTTTACGCAATTCTTCATAGGATTGATGTTGGAGTTGTTATTGATTTAGAGCCAGCTAGAACTGAAGATCCAGCGCTTTCCATTGCTGGTGCGGTACAATCGCAGAAACTCGCCATTCGTGCCATTTCGCAATTACAGTCTCTTCCCGGTGGAGATATTAAGCTTTTATGTGACACTGTTGTGGAAAGTGTGAGGGACTTAACTGGGTATGATCGTGTTATGGTTTATAAGTTTCATGAAGATGAGCATGGAGAAGTTGTAGCTGAGAGTAAGCGAGACGACTTAGAGCCTTATATTGGACTGCATTATCCAGCTACTGATATTCCTCAAGCGTCGCGTTTCTTGTTTAAGCAGAACCGTGTCCGAATGATAGTAGATTGCCATGCCACGCCGGTTCTTGTTGTCCAGGATGATAGGCTGGCTCAATCTATGTGCTTGGTTGGTTCTACTCTAAGGGCTCCTCATGGTTGTCACTCTCAGTATATGGCTAACATGGGGTCTATTGCGTCTTTAGCTATGGCGGTTATAATAAATGGAAATGAAGAAGATGGGAGCAATGTAGCTAGTGGGAGAAGCTCGATGAGGCTTTGGGGTTTAGTCGTTTGCCATCACACTTCTTCTCGCTGCATACCGTTTCCGCTAAGGTATGCTTGTGAGTTTCTGATGCAAGCTTTCGGTTTACAGTTGAACATGGAATTGCAGCTAGCTTTGCAAATGTCAGAGAAACGCGTTTTGAGAACGCAGACACTGTTATGCGATATGCTTCTGCGTGACTCGCCCGCTGGAATTGTTACACAGAGTCCTAGTATCATGGACTTAGTGAAATGTGACGGTGCAGCATTTCTTTACCACGGGAAGTATTACCCGTTGGGTGTTGCTCCTAGTGAAGTTCAGATAAAAGATATTGTGGAGTGGTTGCTTGCGAATCACGCGGATTCAACCGGATTAAGCACTGATAGCTTAGGTGATGCGGGGTATCCTGGTGCAGCTGCGTTAGGGGATGCTGTGTGCGGTATGGCAGTTGCATATATCACAGAAAGAGACTTTCTTTTTTGGTTTCGATCCCACACTGCGAAAGAAATCAAATGGGGAGGTGCTAAGCATCATCCCGAGGATAAAGATGATGGGCAACGAATGCATCCTCGTTCATCCTTTAAGGCTTTTCTTGAAGTTGTTAAGAGCCGGAGTCAGCCATGGGAAACTGCGGAAATGGATGCGATTCACTCGCTGCAGCTTATTCTGAGAGACTCTTTTAAAGAATCTGAGGCGGCTATGAACTCTAAAACTGTGGATGGTGTGGTTCAGCCGTATAGGGATATGGCGGGAGAGCAAGGGATTGATGAGTTAGGTGCAGTTGCAAGAGAGATGGTTAGGCTCATCGAGACAGCAACTGTTCCTATATTCGCTGTGGATTCTGGAGGCTGCATCAATGGATGGAACGCTAAGATTGCAGAATTGACAGGTCTCTCAGTTGAAGAAGCTATGGGGAAGTCTCTAGTTTCTGATCTAATATACAAAGAGAATGAAGAAACTGTCAGTAAGCTTCTTTCTCGTGCTTTGAGAGGTATATTCAGTTCTCCAACTATGTTGTATCTGCAGTGTATATACAATTCGCGGGTATTTGATTATTTTGTTGCATTTGGCAATCAATGCAGGGGACGAGGACAAGAATGTGGAGGTTAAGCTGAAAACATTCAGCCCCGAACTTCAAGGGAAAGCGGTTTTTGTGGTTGTGAATGCGTGTTCCAGCAAGGACTACTTGAATAACATTGTCGGCGTCTGTTTTGTTGGACAGGACGTTACTGGTCAGAAAATCGTAATGGATAAGTTCATCAACATACAAGGAGATTACAAGGCTATTGTCCATAGCCCAAACCCGCTAATCCCGCCAATTTTTGCTGCTGGCGAGAACATGTGCTGCCTCGAGTGGAACACGGCGATGGAAAAGCTTACGGGCTGGTCTCGCAGTGAAGTGATTGGGAAAATGCTTGTTGGGGAAGTGTTTGGGAGCTGTTGCAGGCTAAAGGGTCCTGATGCTTTAACCAAGTTCATTATTGTATTGCATAATGCGGTTGGTGGCCAAGAGACGAATAAGTTCCCTTTCCCCTTTTTTGACCGCAATGGGAAGTTTGTTCAGGCTCTATTGACTGCAAACAAGCGGGTTAGCCTCGACGGAAAGGTTATTGGGGCTTTCTGTTTCTTGCAGATCCCGAGTCCTGATCTGCAGAAAGCTTTAGCAGTTCAACGGAGTCAGGACACAGAGTGTTTCACGAAGGCGAAAGAGTTAGCTTATATTTGTCAGGTGATAAAGAATCCTTTGAGCGGTATGCGTTTCGCAAACTCATTGTTGGAGGCCACAGATTTGAATGAGGATCAGAAGCAGTTCCTTGAAACAAGTGTTTCTTGCGAGAAACAGATCTCACGGATCGTCGGTGACATGGATCTTGAAACCATTGAAGACGGGTGAGTTTAGTTAGAAATATCTAGAAACTAGTTTTGTTTACTTCACAAAATGTGACCAAATCCCAAATTTTGTTTTTCCATTTAATCAGTTCGTTTGAGCTAAAGGGAGCGGAGTTTTTCCTCGGAAGTGTCATAAACGCGATTGTAAGCCAAGCGATGCTCTTATTAAGGGACAGAGGTCTTCAGCTGATCCGTGACATTCCCGAAGAGATAAAATCAATAGCTGTTTATGGAGACCAGATAAGGATTCAACAACTCCTGGCTGAGTTTCTGCTGAGTATAATCCGGTATGCACCATCTCAAGAGTGGGTGGAGATCCATATAAGCCAAGTTTCAAAGCAAATGGCTGATGGACTCGCTGCTATCCGCACAGAATTCAGGTACATTTCATTGTTCCTGTTGTTATATCCTCATATCCGTAATCATAATTGTGCAATCTGGTTTTTCGGTTCCATATTTTTCGGTACATGAAGAATACGAATTTGGTTTGGTTAATTACGAATTTGATTTAGTTTAAAGAAATTGAGGTTTTAATCAATTCATTTTTGTAAAATTTAACTTTGTTTTGGTTATTGTATATTCGAATATAGATCGGTTTGGTATTTGGATCGGTTATTTAGGTGGCAGCTTTGGTGTGGTTTAGTTGACTCAGGAACTTCTAGACAAAACCATAGGCCTAGAGTTAGCAGACACAAAATGTAATGTTTTCAAATTGATGAAAACCAGCTCAAAAGTGTAAAACTTGGGTTTCATGTTTTGGTTTCTTTGTTATGTCTTTATCTGTTGTTTTCAGAATGGCGTGTCCAGGTGAAGGTCTGCCTCCAGAGCTGATCCGAGACATGTTCCATAGCAGCAGGTGGACAAGCCCTGAAGGTTTAGGTCTAAGCGTATGTCGAAAGATTCTAAAGCTAATGAACGGTGAGGTTCAATACATCCGAGAATCAGAACGCTCCTACTTCCTCATCATTCTCGAACTCCCTGATCCTCGAAAACGCCTATTGTCAACTGCTAGTGGCAGCGGTGACATGATGTTGATGATGCCATATTAGTCACAGTTGGTATGAGAGTTTGTATCATTGTATGTGTATGTTTATGGGGAGTGTGTGTTTGTGTCTAACAACGTCGGAGGAGGATAGAGAGTTTTTGTTTCCGGTGAGATTAGTAGAGAAGAGGAGATTGTTTGCGTTCAGCTCAGCTCGCCGGGAAAAAAATAACACGTAATAGGAGTTAGAATTTAAAGACTTTGTTTTCTTTTGTTTGTGCTGTGTAAATTGATAACTCCGAGAGAGACAAAAGAATGAGAAAAGAAGAGAACATATTGATTGATGACCACTCCTTTTAATTGTTTACTCGTTACTTCAATTCAAACTTGTAAAGAAAATTTATTCGAATAAAAAAAGTTATGATCTGTGAATGAATTTTAACAGAAGATTATATTCCCCAAAAATTTCTTACATACATAAAGTCAAATGATAGGGGAATAATGGTGAAATATTCGTAGTGGGTTACTACTTAGTTATATACGAAAACATGTTTCAATATATAAGATGTTTTAGTTAAATGTACGCATCTTAAGCTTTTATTTTATTTTATTTTTTTTAATACAAATTATCAATTAATATTTGATTTAAAAAGATTCAACCAATTATAAAAAAAGATTGCAGAATACAAATAGAAATAGTCACAAAATATCAAATCTAATTATAATTTGCATAGAAACTTGTAAAACATCCTATATAATAAAATAAAATAAAATCTCTAAAATCTCCTATATTTTGATACAGAGGGAGTAGTAGATGGAATAATGAAAATGATAAGTTGGGATTTTGCATTTAATGTTGCTATAATCACATCCTCACCTTCATAGTTTCTTCGAACTACATATAGTATTTGTATTGAACATGAGGAGGGATTGGGACGTCAGAACATGAGGAGAAACGTGCTAGGCACAAGCCTCAACCATATATCATAAATGCTCTATGCCTCTATCTGCATACTAATAATTACTATATATATTGTTAGTAACTTAGTCAAGTGAGGTATAACAATTGTGCATTGAATTAAAAAGGATTAGAACAATTTTTCAAAATATATGGGGATAGTATTGTTGAAGCATGAAAATCTTGAGATCAAATCATTGGTCACCTGTGCAAAGACAAAAAGAAATAATTTAGATTATCAAAGTGCTAGCAAAAAAATGGAAATTACTTAAGAGCAATATATGCTTTTGAAAAAAGGGAAATTACAACTTATTTTTATAGTTACAAAGAAAAAAGTAAATTAACTTAGGAAAAGAAAATAGACAAGGTTTCCAAATTCTAATAATGAGAGCTTTTGAGAACATGAGATAGTCACAACAAAGAATC
This sequence comes from Boechera stricta, assembly GCA_018361395.1. NCBI lineage: Eukaryota > Viridiplantae > Streptophyta > Magnoliopsida > Brassicales > Brassicaceae > Boechera > Boechera stricta. The sequence continues at coordinate 9,751,590 of CM031542.1, forward strand.
ATCCAGCGCGAGGAAGCTTGGACGAATTTATTGTAGAACGTTTTTCTAGTAAGCTTAACTTAATTAGACAAAGAGAAACAAACATGACATAAATACAAAAGCAAACAAAGAATACGAAAAATACATAGAAGAAAAAAGACAAAGAATGTTATAAAAACGGTGTTTATATATATGGTTATATTACCGAAATATAAAAGAGAAAGATTTTATCAGAGAAATTGTAATGTATTGAATTGTATTGGAATGTTTTTACATTAAGCGAAAGCATCTATTTATAGGAAAATAAATTGAGTTACTATGCATGCATAGTGAYAGTGGGCTCCACACTAAAATTTAATTTCTTCGGACGGTTACCTAACTTCAACTTTTACAACAAAGAAGAAATTGTAGAATTTAGTTTAGTTATCTTAGTATTTTCAATATGCCATTTCTGCAAAAAAAAACAATCCATCAATGATCCTCTTCTCAAAATACCCAAATCTCTTTGTTTACAATCTTCGAAGTGTTTTTTTTTCCTATAGCAACTGCAGTAGCCTGAATCTAATGGATCGTCAAATTAAATATGGATGAGGCATAGGTTGGATCACGTCGATCCAATCAAACTCGTAAAATCATTTTTGTACGTTTCTTGCTTTTTTTTTTCTAGTTTATATCGATCCAGATTATTTTTATTTTGAGCATTTGAGAGATGGAGAGATTCGTGCTTGGTTGTTCATGTGGATTTTAGTTTATCTAACAAAATAATTATAAAATAATATGAAAATCTGATTAATTAGCGACTAGTCAAATAACTTATGAACTTTTTAAAAATAATATTTTAAGAGAATGTTATTAAAAATATAGTTATAATATAAATGTCATTAGTTGTTAAACCAAAGTATAAAAGATTAAAAATTATAATATTTAATTTATTCTAAGTATCATTGATGGTAAATAAATTTGTTTTATTATGAACAAGTTATCTAATTAGCTGATTGAAGATTTATTTTAAGAATTGTATAATTTTAAAAAGGTGCGACCAGGGATATTTACTATGGAAAACTTCAACTAGCCATGAATATATGACTGCAAAAGGTTTACTATGAATTTACATTCATCCAAATTTTACTAAAACCTACATAATCGACGAAAAACCATAATTTAGCTTGAAAATTTTCATCTTCAAAAGAAGAGAGGAACGATGAGCTAGCCAATTTTTCATCTTCTCATGTTTCATGTATTGTTTAGTTTTTTAATGAAACTACTTGGTGAATTTTCTTATGGTTTTTGTCTAAGGAAGCTTTTGAGTTGCAAAGGTTTAGGCGTAAAGGAAACATTGAATCTCAGTGGATCATTGTCTAAACAGCTGTTGAATGCTGCATTGGAAAAGTTGCTTCAGTTTGGAAGAATAGCTAACCTACCTCGATAAGGTAAGCTATAAACGTTCTTGCCTGAAATTGGTTAGAATATAGATTGAGTGATATGCAGGTGGAAGTTTACTTTGGTGAGGATGCTTGTACTCCAGCAGGAATTTACACCTTTAGAAATGAAATCTCAGCTCTCAGCTGGATCCTTTCGCTCATACCGGTTTCTTGTAAAAGGCAAATACAAGTCTATACCTTGCTGCTCTTATGGACCATGAGAGAGAAGCATAACCCGAAGTCGAAATTCAAACCGTACTTTGACTCTCTGCAGGAGAATTTTTGCTCCGGTAACAATCTTAGGAGAACTAAATCCCCACTTTATGTACTAGTATTGTTTCAAAGAGATTAAAAAAAACACTGATTCTCTTACAGATTTGAGTTTTGGGGTTGATGCAATCATGGCGCTTGATGGTACATTGCTTTTAGAATGAAATAATGCAAGCTAAAGAGGTGTGATGAGATCCCGTCTGTTATCTTTTGCTTATGTGATCTGTATTACATTCTTGATTCCATTGGCAACAAAGGGGAACAATGTTTTCTTAGCTACGGAAACTACTTCTGGTTCGCATCTGATAACATTTTACGGATTTCTACCAAAAGGCGATATAACCTGTATGATGTCATTCTCCTTACCTCATTCTGAGATCACTTAATCTTCTTCCATTTTTTTTGCCTAAAACTGTATTATCTCTTCCTTGCAGATGTTGATGTCATTGATGATGAAGACATGGAGACTGAGTTTTCTTGGACAAGTCACATGTTACGCGGGACTTGGCTCTCCAGCAATCACAACAGCTTCCACTACGGCTTGCCTACTCCATTTTTGAACTACTTGCGGAGAGCTCGTCGTCTTGTTCATCATTCCGAAACAGATGTATCCAATCTTGATCACCTTCTTATAATTTTCTGTTGGACATCAGTTACATCTCTATCTCTGAATTGTTAACCAAGCAGCAGAGACAAGGTGTAGCACGTGAAGAGACAGCTCCGAAGTTTTCCCCAAGGCTGGTCAAGGACAAGTCTCGAGAGAATAAGCAAAAAGGGTGTGCCATTTCAATAGTGTGGAGTGACCATACCTTGTGCAAGTTTATCATGGGCTATTTAGTAGTTTATTAAGAGAATAATGTGTCCAGCATATACATGTATAAGTGTATGCATTGGTAGATGTAGTTTGGTATTTTCCTATAAATGTAAGGAGTAGAATCACTTCTAATAGTATCAAGAGCATATAATAAAATGTAGTTCTTTAAGAGAAATTAGTTTTCTCTCATCCTCCTTATTGAGTGCGTTTTCATTCTTCACTTAAACACAAAAGTATGAGCTAGTGAGAGAGAGATAAGGCTCTTGTGCTTCTTTTGCAAGTGACTAAGCAATTTCTATATCTCTATTTTCATGAGTTTTCGATTTCTATCAAAGTTTTTACATGAATCTATATTTTTTTATCTCTCTTTGCTTGATTCTGTCGACAGATAAAAAATTGTCTTTATGATATACTAAAGCTGAAACAGGGTGACCAATTTCCTTAGCTATCTGTTTGTTTTTAACAGAGAAAACGCGGATTGGGGTGTTAACGTAGCGATGGAGTTTAAACAGCGAAAGAGAAAGATAGTCTCTTCCATTCTTGATTCATGTTCTGCAGGTACCAAACTGGTTCAAGAAGGTATAACTAAACCACCGGTTTAGCCAAGCCAGAACAAAATGTATCTCTAGACTCTCCTTAATTAATTTTGAAGGGGAAAAGAACACTTCAATATCATTTGGATTCTTTTTTTTTTTTTTTTTTGTTGCGGTTTTCTTATATAGGAACCGAGTTAAATAGTCTGAGATAAACATCAGTTAAACCAAGATGGACATTCTCGGATGTAAGTAAAGAGTCCATATATCATTCCACTACAACATCATCCATTTCATCATCGTCCCCATGGAGCCATTATAAAACTCACCATGAATATTTCATTTTCCTTCTCTCCATCCACTCATAGACCTACAATTAAGGACAATCGAAACAAACATTAGCATTGAAACTAGCGAAATCACAAAACATTTTTGTTAAATTTCATGTGCTTTCAACACAAAACCAACCAATTATATACTTTACTTTAGGTGGCTTCTAACACATTTTGATGATAAATTCTCTAAGTCAGTGAAACAGACCTTGAGGGCGATTTAAATAAACCATATTACATGTTGGAGTTAAAGCAGAAAACTTTACATTATGTGTGTTAATATATAATTAGGTTTAGGTTAATGCCTATCACTATATATACGTATATTAGGATCTCATATTAAAAAAAATATAATTAAATAGTATGTTCTAAAAAATTTTAATTTGATTTGAATCCACAAGTTGTATGGTTTCCAATGGAGGTTTTTTGGACTACGCATTACAGATGCAGCAACGGCAAAGATCGCTGTGAATTGCCCTAAGCTTAGGGAGCTCGATATCAGCCACTCTATTGAAGTATCTCAAAAGGCTTTGAAAATGGTTGAGAGGAGTTGTAAGAATGTGAAGATCCTCACGGAACCTCCATCGAGTGTTATACTATCTCAAGACGAGGCCAATAACTTTGGACTATCAATACGAAGTATTACAAGTGAACTACTTGAGACGATTAGACAATTGAATACAAATGACGATTGAACTACCTTCTCTACAACTTTCCTTTTTAATCTTGGAGATTTTGATTGATGTGTTTTCATATCTGTTTTGATTTGGTTTTGTTTAATTGCTTTGTGTAAAAGATTTGGGTTTTTGTCTTGCTTACAAAAAAAATAATAGAATTAATCTGCAAAATAACCAAGAGAGGAGATTTAATTAGCCAAATGACCATGAAACTTTTCCCTTTAGTTTATAATCATACTTGATAAGATGAGAATATGGAAATAAACTTTTTCTATATTTATTCATGAAGTGGAGTACTTAGAGAAAGATATCGCATTGTTTATTGACATTTGATATGTTGTTTTTATTTTTTTTCCCTTCAAAATTACATGCATGTATATAATAATAAAAGGAGTATGCGTAATTTTGTTATGATGTTTTATCTGATATGTCATGATTTTGTAAAATCACAAAAATATGCAGAATGCGAAAAAAACAAATTGGGTCAATACGTGCTAAAATCTGACTACTTTTTAATTATGATTTTGTCACTAATTATTAATCTAAATAAGTGATAATTTATGGTCATTTACTGCTCTCTAAGCCTCTCAAGGGGCCAATATGATATTTGATAAATAAATAAATAAAGAGTTGAGAGTAATTATTCCTTTTAACCCCTTTTTGTATTGGCATAGAATCAACTATATAATACCTTAAAAAGAGTTAATGATTTGGGTATTTTATTAATTGACAAACCTTTAATCATTTGGGTTAGTCTGATTGTTTACAACTTATAAATCATATACTTGGTAGAGCCAAATAGTCTGTCTACGCAATCAAGAGGTAAGGTCATTAGGTCAATCGCATCTGCTTACAATTACCTATTATAAATACTTTATGATGAAATGGTACCGTCCAAAAAGTTGAATTTTTTCAAATCCCACGATATATAAAATGAGGAAATGTTTAAATTGGGCTGTGGCTAAGATTAGGATGTAACACATTATCGCACTATAGTTTTGGTGTATGCTCTCCAGGCTGTTCGCTTCTCACATTACCCACACTAAACTCACCTTTTTCTTTAAGAAAACTAAAGTAAACATAAAGACTGAAAAATTTAATAATAATTAATCGTTAAGGAATCAAAACTCCATTATATATGCTCTATAAATACCCACAAATCAATAGCCATTTAAGTATCTCAAACTCTAATCAAATCCTTTAAACCACCTAAAACGTACCTTCAAGAAGAGATACTTCCCAAAAGTGGCAAACCAGAAACTCCAAAACTTAAAATGGTTTCTCATACACTTTTGATTATGTTAATATCTCTCTTTGTTGGTTTAAACATATTGCTTGTCGTACACGCTAAAGATTTCAACCAAGACATTGACATAACGTGGGGTGATGGTAGAGGAAATATTTTGAACAATGGTACTCTTCTAAATCTCGCTCTTGATCAATCTTCGGGATCAGGGTTTCAATCGAAAGCCGAGTATTTGTACGGAAAAGTCGATATGCAGATCAAACTTGTCCCGGGAAATTCCGCCGGGACCGTGACCACCTTCTACGTAAGTTCTTCTTAATTAGCTCATAAGTATAAATCTATTAGCTTATGTTGCATTGAATGATAGATTTGGGTTTTTTATTTTATTTTGGTGAGTAGTTAAAGTCTCAAGGATTAACATGGGACGAGATAGATTTCGAGTTTTTAGGGAATGTCAGTGGAGATCCATACATTCTTCACACTAATGTTTACACTCAAGGCAAAGGTGATAGAGAGCAACAATTCTACCTTTGGTTCGATCCGACAGCTGAATTCCACAACTATTCTATTCTATGGAACCCGAGTCACATAGTGTAAGCTTATATACCAAAATCCAAATGATAACTTGACAAGTTCACTAAGTGATGTGAACTATATATTTTAGAAATCGAACTGAAAAGTGAATTAGATTGGCCAATTCGGATTTGCTGAATCAAATTGTTGGATCGTAAATCACTGGATCCATAACTTTCATATTTAAAAATTTAAAATTATAGTAAGATAAAATATACTTATTGATGAAATATACTTCTTAAAAAATATTTTCCAGATATTTTGGCTAGTTTTATTATAAGATCTTCTTTTTTTTTTTGGTCATCAATTATAAGATCTTTTTAAAATCAATTTCAATATAGAGAGCGGTGACAAAAACTAATCCTAAAATAACAACATCTCATTGAACAGTTTCTTGGGTGAATATGTTTATATTCTTTTATAGGTTTTATGTTGATGGGAAGCCAATTAGAGAATTCAAGAATTTGGAAGCAATGGGTTTGGCTTATCCAAAGAACCAACCCATGAGAATGTATGGTAGTCTATGGAACGCAGACGATTGGGCCACGAGGGGAGGCCTGGTCAAGACAAACTGGTCACAGGGACCATTCGTAGCCTCTTTCATGAACTATAACTCCGAGAATGCTTGTGTTTGGTCCATTGATAATGTAACCGCGACCACTACTCGTCCTTGTAGCCCCTCTAGCTGGTCTTCTTCTTCGAGCAGTACTAGCGATTGGTTTTCACAGAGAGGGATGGATTCTTCAAGCCAGAAAGTTCTTAGATGGGTTCAGAGGAAGTTCATGGTTTACAATTATTGTAAGGACAAGAAGCGGTTCTCTAAGGGTTTGCCTGTTGAATGCACTGCCAAAAACAAGAACAAAAAGACAAAGTCTTGAGATTTTTGTCTGTTTTTTTCTTAAGCATTTAATGAGTTTTAAGGTCTTGGTTTATGCTTTAGATCATTTGTCGTGGTTTGTTCATTTGTGGTTATATGGGATGAGAAAGTTTTTGTGATGAGTTTTTTTTTTATAGCAAATGGTAAAAGAGGAAAAACTTTGCGGCTGAATTTTTGATATTTTTCCATTTGAAAGTGGTGAAAAAGTTGTTGACAAACTTTTTTTTCCTTCAATCTAGAAAATTTATTTACCGTATATAGTTTTTTTTTAATAAAGAAACGTTCCCTAAACTAAAAGGCCATTAAAAAAACAAAAGAAAAATAGAACAATGTCTTTTTTAAAAAGGATTTTCTTGAAAAAATTTAATAACCGTTAACAAGGAAGAAAAGGAAACCAAAAAAGAAAAGAAAAGAAAAATACATAAAAGTATTTTGGATATTTGTATTATGTATATATATAATTTTTTTTTTCCTCATACGTTTTTATATTCCTTGTAAGCTTTTCCTTTTTTTTTTGTTGCCTATATCCATCACAACAACATCAACACATAACTTACTAACTTAATCAGGGCTATGCTTCCTCACCGCCTCCTAGCCCAAGTCCTTCCCACATTAACTGAATCACAAAACACAAATGGTTTTTATTAAAAAAAGGAAGCAAGGTTATATATATATATTGACAAGCAATTTTACGTATATCATGAAGAACAAATATAGACGAAAGGCTAAAGGCCAGTCATGAGCCTCTAAAGTTGTTACTAATCACTCAATTAGAAGAAAGCTTTAAACCTCAAAGAAGTCTTTAAATCTACAAGAAGCAAAAACAACAACCTTCTTCAACCTCCTGAAACCATTTAAAATACCACACTTACAAGAGCCATGACTTGAGCATTCTCAGAGATCAATAAGAGCTTTAAACATTTTTACACTTACAAGAGCCAATAACTAGCAAGCAAACAATTTGTAAACACAAGCGTTAAGCATCCTCAGAAATCAATATGATTATAAAATCCAAATTACCATAAAAAAGAAATACCAAAACTACATTGGAGATGAACTAAAAAAAATTCGAATACACGAAAATGGCTACTTCATGAAATCATCTATAAATAGAATAGAAATATATTCTAGCAATTGGGGATTACAAAATCATCTATAAATGTACCGTTTAGGTGACGGTTGCGGAAGAACAAAACTCCTTCAAACGGCAGCGTTTCGTAGGAGCACCGCTTCGCACGTTTCTTCCATCTCTCTGATCACGTGACAGTGATTTTTGCTACTCATCGTCGTCGTCTTCAGATCTTATCAATTTCTTTCCCGAGAAATTTTTTCCCTAATCACTTTCCCGGGAAAATCTAACTCTGGGGAAAAAACAAAGTTGAAAAATGTCACAAGGCGATACAGTACCGCTTCATCCATCATCTCAATCAGACATCGACGAAATCGAGAATCTGATTAACGAAAGCGTCCAATCAGGTCCCGGAACCGTTCTCGCCGCTCGTCCACCAAGCCCAACCAGACCGTCGATTCCAGTTTCTTCTTCTCCGTTCATGCAATYGAATSTTCCACCKCTTCCTCCGTCGTCATCAGCTCAGAAAGTGACACCTGTCCCCGTTCCTCCGCCTCTTCCGGCTGTAAGTAACTCCAGCAACTCCCAAGGAGGCTCACAGACGATTGGAGCGAGTGCTTTTGGATCTCCGCCTAACACGTTGACGGAGCCTGTATGGGATACTGTGAAACGAGATCTGTCTCGGATCGTGAGTAATTTGAAGCTTGTGGTGTTTCCTAATCCGTATAGGGAAGATCCTGGGAAGGCGCTTAGAGATTGGGATCTTTGGGGTCCGTTTTTCTTCATTGTGTTCTTGGGTCTGACTCTTTCATGGTCAGCTTCCGTTAAGAAGGTTAGCTCTTAGATCATTGGAGAGATTATACTGCTTTTGCATTGGCTAGTTTCTTAGCTTTGAGCTTGTGTGGTGAAAATATGATCTGGAAGTGTTTGGGTATCTGATAGAGTTCTTTAGAATGAGGAGTTTCAAAATGGGATGAAGATAGCATTTCACTTCATTGCATTAAGATTGTTCCTTTGATTGTGATTTGTTAGATTATAGATGGAACACGATGAAGAAAAACGAGGACTGAGGGTTCCTCTATAATTGTTGTTCTTATGGTATTGCTTCTCACTTGATTCTTAGGCTATAATTTGTATAAAGTTTCTTCCTTGTACAGTGGATCATGTAGGATTTTGACTCACGAACTAGCGCTTCGGATGCACCATTTTCTCTTATGTTATTAGCAATTGATGTAGAGGACTAAAGGATTTAGTTTGAATCTGATGTAATCACATCTTATCTTGGCAATATTGAGTGGCTCGATTTGGCCAATTCTATGTAGATTTCTGTGTTGAAATGGTAATTATTGGGATTTCAGAAGATGCTGAAACTTTAAATTTTAAATTTAAATGCCAAAGATGGCTTTGATTTATATGTTATTTGGATGCACTTTAGGTATGGATGATATATCTGAAAAAATAAAATGTTCCTATCTGTCTTTGTGCTTTGTTCTGACTCTCCTTTGATAATTGTCCAAATGTTGTTGTGACACTTTTGTGATTGTTCACCAAATCTGTGTTTATTCTCATTTGAATGTAAACTTTTGTTCTACTAGACTTGAAAGCCTGAGCCACCCTTCCTAGGTTTCATTTTGTCTCCTTGAATTCACAAAGCACTACATAATTGATAATTACATGTTTATATGGATATTTCTTTATCTATTGGAATTCCACTTGGTCTCACTCCTTTTCCCCGTGATTCCAGTCCGAGGTATTTGCAGTGGCATTTGCACTACTAGCAGCAGGGGCAGTGATCCTTACGCTAAACGTGCTTCTCCTGGTAAAGTGCCACTGCTCTCTCCCTCTCTCCATCTCTCTTTCTCTTCTCTCTTGTGCAGATGTTTTGGTTTGATTTCATACTTACATACGCTGTGTCGTGTTATGAATAGGGTGGACATATAATATTCTTCCAGAGCCTGAGCCTTCTAGGTTACTGTTTATTTCCGCTAGACGTTGGAGCTGTCATCTGTATGTTGAAAGACAATGTGATACTGAAAATGGTAGTTGTGTCTGTAACACTTGCCTGGAGCTCTTGGGCTGCTTACCCTTTCATGAGCGCCGCGGTTAACCCGAGAAGAAAAGCTCTCGCTCTTTACCCTGTCTTCCTCATGTATGTGTCAGTCGGTTTCCTCATCATCGCCATCAATTGAATCCAATTTTGAGTAAAAGGTAATCATCACGGGTATTCTCTAGAATTCAGCTTGGATAGAAATTTGTCATACATACACCAACCATTCTGAGTTCTGATGATCATGTATAAACATGTTTTTTTTACCCTTTTGGTTTTGGTTAAAAGAAAATCCTCATTTGTATGTGCCTTGCTCTATTAATCTTACATTTATCTTTTTCGACATGAATACAAATGTTTTACCAACATTACTTCATATGGTTTCTCGATATAGTATCGAACAGTCAGAGAAAGGTTTAAAACAGATCGTTCAGAGCCACGATCGTCAATTTGCTTGGTTATATAAGCATTGTTGGTATCAAATAAATTTGTATTTTTCAATACCTTCTATTTAATTAGAAAAAACCCAAATTTTGTTCACTATAAAACAAACTCATTTACAAAATTTGGGGTTTTTTTTAATCTAGGTTGCATGGAAACTCCATCCGAGGTCTGTCTTTCGTTTTAGAATCGGAGTCTTTTGAAAACATGAAAAAACACCATGGAAACACGATTTCTAAAAAAAATTAATTTGGAAACACGTCGGAAACGTCATGATAATATTTCGATTATATATTTTATAATTTTTTTTTTTTGGCAGCAAAATTTTTTCAGATAAAAAATTATTAACTAATATTTGTAGAATTAAATAATCAAATAATTTTAGTTTTATTTTCTGATTTTTAGTTCTTAATTAAGGATTAAAATGTTATTTTTTTTTAAAAAAGGTATATTTCATATTCTTAAAAATTACAGTGTAGATTTCAAATTCCTAATAAGATTTAGGGTATACAAGCAAATTAATCTTAAAAAATACCATATATGTCTTTGTACTTACTTTTACATACTGCATTGCTATCCTTTGAAAACTAGACCGTTCTTTATAATACCTTGTGCATATCATTTTCGCTACATAAACATTTTTATTGTTTTCATCAGAGGTGTGTATATATATATATATATATAACTAAAAACTTGTAATCAAATATTTATAAAAGTTTTATATTTAATTTGTTTTAAAAACGGAAAGTATCCAATAACCCAGATATTTTTATGACGTTGATACATTATAATTGAATAAAAGTGGATTCTGAATTAGTTATGAAGAATTCAATATCCAATTACATGAGATTTTAGAAGACTTTTGAAAAATTTCACATCCAAGAAGGGCGGATTTTAGCAAAAGATTAATGTCTTCTCAAATCAATTATCCAAGAAACCATCCTAATGTACATTATTTTCTATCGATCCAAATCGTTTATGTTCTTAAATGTTTGAGAAATGGAGAGATTCGTGAATCGTGATACATCCAGTTTATGGTGGATTCTAATACTATCAACAAAAATAATTACAAAATAAAGTGAAACATATCTGTAGATGGAATTTGCAAGTTGAAATTCAAAACAAAATACAACAGTTCTTCTAACTTGGTGATCCTAAGTTATTTGTCTACAAAAAAAAAAAAAGTTAGTTTCTCCGGCTCATTGTGCTTAATTACATACATATGCATATGACAAATATGCAATGACTTCACGCCCTTCTTTGACATATGTGAATTTGTTGTTCTTAACCTATAGATGGAGATTCGCTATCACTATTTTGAGGTAAAATTGAGCCGAGCTGCTAAAATCATATTTTTTATCTCCTCTTCTGCCATTAATCGTCCTAATATTCTTTGTTTGTTAAATTATAGATGTTGTGGACCAAATGTTTGTCTCCATATTCACTCGCTTGAATGATAAGTGGGAAAACAACCGGAAGTTGTCGAAAATAGTATATGTTTCAATATTTAAAGGTAATTTTGCTGGATACTAAAAACTATTTTTTTTTTTTTTATCTTACATGATTTTGATAGTCATGCTTGTTAACGTTAATGGGCTTCCAACTCAAAACTAATTGGCAATGAGTGAATTGGTCCATATCCCTTATATATTGTTCAAGGTCTTTCCATCTTTCCGATGTGGAATATTTTTCACAAGGCTCGGCCTAACTATCAAGACGAGTGAAGCATTATCATCTTCATGTAAGAAAAGTGAAGGAACTCAAGATATGAGCTTTTGCTCAAGAAGCCAAGCGGTTAGGTTTTGTAAAGAGATTTCTTTTGATTTCATTACTTAGCTGGTAAACTTCAATATCTCACTCTTACAAGACCAGATATCCAATATGCTGTAAATCTGGTGTGTCAGAAGATGCACTCACCAACAGTCTCAGATTTTCTCTTGTTGAAGCGTATACTAAGGTATGTCAAATGAACAATCACTATGGGAATAACTTTCAACCAGAATACTGATTGCTTTATTAGAGCCTATTGTGATAGTGACTGGACAGGCTGTAAAATCACAAGGAGATCCACTGGTGGTTACTGCACATTCCTTGGTAATAACATTATTTCTTGGTCTTCAAAGAAACAAGAAACAGTTGCCAAAAGCTCTACATAGGTTGAGTATAGAACAATGATACAGCTTCTGAGTTAACTTGGATGAGCTCCATTCTCAGGGAATTAGGAGTGCCTCTCCTTAACACTCTAGAGCTCTACTGTGATAATCTATATGTTGTGTACCTGTTTGCAAATCCAGCTTTCCATAAAAGATCAAAGCATTTTGAGACTCATCACCATTATGTCAGAGAAAGAGTAGCTTTGGGTTCATTGTTGGTGAAGCACATTTCAGTTCAGTTTCAGATTGCAGATATATTTACTAAATCGTTGCTAAGGATTGCTTTTTGTAATCTGCGTTTCAAACTAGGTGTTGACCTACCGCCTACACCTAGTTTGAGAGAGGCTAATAACAGAATCTTTGTTTCCTCTGTATCAGATTCAAAGAGCAACGGTAAACATGATCAAAACGCAGCGTCTCTCATCAAAGAAGAAAACGGTGTCGCTTTGCAGCAAAGTACAAATTCAAAAATGTGTCTAAACGGTGACGTGTCTAAGGTTGCAGAAGAAGTATCAGTCTCAGGTGAGCTTCGTGGCAATTACCTTAGTACGGCTCAAAAAGCAAAAGGCAAATCAGAGGATCAAGGGTCACCAATGCATCAGATCAAAAGTAAATCTTCATCAACGGCTCAATGCTTGAAGACGAAAGAAGACAAGCTAGAAAAAGAGAAAATGAGCATTGGGATTAAGAATAGGTTCAAGATCCTAGAAGGATTAGAGGAGTAAAAAGATAAGAGCAAATGTGGCGATAAAGACCTAATGTTTTAGGGTTTTACAATCTCTATATAAGTTGTAATAAGTCACATTTTGCTAAGTAATGAAATAAGAAGAAATCTCTTTACAAAACCTAGCCGCTTGGCTTTTTGAACAAAAGCTCATATCTTGAGTTCCTTCACTTTTCTTACATCCTCTGTATCAGATTCAAAGAGCAACGGTAACCATGATCAAAACGCAGTGTCTCTCATCAAAGAAGAAAACGGTGTCGCTTTGCTCATGGTTACCGTTGCTCTTTGAATCTGATACAGAGGAAACAGAGATTTTGTTATTACTTCAAGCCACATATAAAAATTACATTATAGATGTTTTATTAGTCTAATGGTCGAGGAATTGTTTTACTCATTATCTCACTCTACGTGTTCAATGGAAGAAATAAATATCTTTTAATTATCTTCTTGAACACATGGTTTTTTTCTTTTTTTAAGAGATGTACAGTCTTTTATTTTCTTCTTGGGTTTTTGGGTGTCAAACATATATTTTTTTTATATTCCTTTTAAAATAATCGGTATTGTTTTTGTCAAAGGTTTTTTCTTCTTCTTAAGGTCTACTTTTGTTCATTCTTTTTGTGTGTTATTAGTATGATTTTTCAATCATGTTTCTTTAAATATATAAATTATCAATAGTTTCAACTAACTACTTGTGATTAAGTATAGTTATGTTTTATCTTTCAAACATGCAATTTTTAAATATTTTTTATTCATGCAATTTCCATAACTTATTCATAGAAGACATTTTGTTTGGTGTTAATCTTCCAATGTATCATCGTTGATTGTTCTCCCTTCCGTGAGAGTTTCCTTCTGACCATAATCCGGCATGGATCTCGGAGTAGTGTCGGTGCCGTTCCGCCAAGGATTTGTCTAATAAGATTCATAATCGTTCATCGATGTTTTACAAAGTCTTCATGATGTTGGAAGTATCTTCATATATTCCTGGATTGCTTTGGAAAAATTCATTACGACAACAACAATGGAAGAGAAGACAACGGATACTTCCGTATGATCATTATGAGTATTTACCAAAAACATCAAGTATATTGGTTCCAACGAAGCGACAAGATCAAGAACCATCTTCAACAACACTGAATTTACATCTACTAGTCAAAGTAATGCTATTGGTATTTTGGAGTTTCAGTAGCAAGCTGATAGCTAATAAAAAATGTGTGAAAGAGGGACTTAACAGATTCCATATGTTGTCTATAAGACTACCAAAGTATAGCCGGGTTACTTCCAATCTTTATTGAAATTGTATTAATTTTTCTGTATTTGCGTATAACGATTCTTTGGAATGTTTTCTGTATTTTATAAACACTTTTTGATATTAATATATTTGATTTGACGGAAAAAAATATAATAGGAATATTAAATAAAATGATAAATTTATATATGTGAATTTTGAAATGTATTATATCAACTAAAATTTTATAAAATATATAAATGCCACTTTTATCAAATTGTTTTCGGCCTCGTCTATTTAAGTACCAAAATGGCGTAAATTGTTGAATCTTCGTCCTCTTGCCTTCAATTTTTTGAAGATAAACATTAGAGATGGCTCATTGACTTCTTTTTGGCATGATAGATGGCTTGGAAATGATTCACTTCTTAACAGATTGGGACAGCATGCAATACAAACTATGGGGATATCACGCCAAGCATGTGTCTTTGATGCAGCAAGCGAAGGAAGTTGGCGTTTTAGACGATGTCGTGGGGCTGATATGCAGTCTGTGTTGGCGGAGATATCACAGCTTCCACCGCCATGTTTGGAGGCCGGAAAGGATGAGGCTTTATGGCGTCATGGAACTGACGATTACAAATCGAACTTCTCGTCAACAGCAACTTGGAACCAACTTCGTGGGCTGAAACCAGTGAAACCATGGCATTGTGTTGTGTGGTTTCCTTATGCCATTCCCCGTTATGGATTCATTACTTGGCTTGCTCTCCTTGACAGATTATCCACAGGTGCCCGAACAAGAGTATGGGGACTACATCAACCTTGCTTATTTTGTGGTGAATTAAATGAGGATAGAGACCATCTGTTCTTCGGTTGTCCTTACTCTTTCATGTATGGACCCTAGTCGCGTATTCTAGGAAGAACTATCAACCCGGATTGGCAATACACCCTCAGCTCGTTAAGCATTCCTGAAGCCGAAGATAAATATGCCGTATTCTCTACCAGTCATCTATCTATTCTATTTGGCGAGAAAGGAATAACCGACGCCACGGACAATCTCCAAAAACTGCCCAGCCTTGCACATTCCATCGCTATGGCTACTTGGCTAAGGATACACTCGATAGTGAAACAACTGAAAGGCTTATTGTTGTTGGAATGAAGTCAAACCCCAAATTCCGACACAAATCCCTTCATAAGCTCACTAATCAGTTGTTGTTTTCTTACCTATCAAACTCTATTTTTTTCTTTTCTATTATTTTAGTATCTTATCTTTTCTTGTTGTAAAATAACTATTTTTCATTCAAATATTTCACATTCAACAAAAAAAAAAAAAAAGTACCAAAATGGCTAATAGTTGCCACTAAACTGATATTTCATATTTGTGTCAAATAGACCAAGGACAACTTTAACCGGTTTTCAGGAGTGGCGATAATTCTTAAAACTTACAACCCAAACCGAGAGAGCCTAAAACCTTCTGAAATAAACAGAGAGTTTCATTTCTTTTCCCTTCCCTTCCCTTGAAACCCTGTTCTTCTTTCTTCTGCTACTCTGATTTGGTGCTCACTTACTAGTTTTGATACTTCCAAGTTCCTGCCTTTCTCGACTCTTCCTTTCACTTTTTTAAACCCTAATTTTCCTTGCTGCTTCTGTAATAGACTTGCTACAGTGAAACAGTGTTTTTGTCGTAGCGAGTTTTTGTGTTTCAATATTAATCGTGTTTCTAGTTATTGCAAGGTTGGTGCTTTAAATATCATGTCAGAGACTGTTGATTTATGTCTAGAACTGTCCGAAGTTGATCCCTTTTATCAACATAAAAAGGTCTGATTTGCCAATTTCTCTGCTCTTCTGTTATCTCAATACTCAACTCCATTAGCTTTTGCCATGATAGTCTAAAGATTATATTTAGTATGTGGCAAAGAATCAAAATATTACATTGTTGTTTATTCTGGCTAATTGAGTTGTGTGAATCAGTATAGGAACTATATTTGATGTTAGATAGTTAGATAATATTGCTGGCAAGTGGGAACTGCTATAAGTCCGCTGTTGTGAATCAGACGAAAGACAATGAATCTTAATCTGGCTCTTGGGACTGATATATATATGTATATTCACATTTGAGGGGTTTAGCATTTTTGGCTTTGTTAGTGTCGTAGTGATTTATAGCAAAAATCAAACAATTTCTCATGTTTTATGTATTGCTTGATTTTAATTAAAATAGAGGTGAATTTTCTTATTATTTTTTGCCTGTAGAAGCTCTTGAGTTGCAAAGGTTTAGGCGTAAAGGAAACATTGAACCTCAGTGGATCATTATCTCAACAGCTGTTGAATGCTGCATTGGAAAAGTTGTTTCAGTTTGGACGAATAGTTAACCTTCATAAGGTAAACAAATATAGTAGGCCATTGTAGACCCGTTCTTGCT
Source organism: Boechera stricta (assembly GCA_018361395.1). Lineage (NCBI taxonomy): Eukaryota > Viridiplantae > Streptophyta > Magnoliopsida > Brassicales > Brassicaceae > Boechera > Boechera stricta. The sequence continues at coordinate 9,768,384 of CM031542.1, forward strand.
TTCTCATGCTTGTGTTTTGATTGTGAAGTTGCTTAGATGATGGATTGAGTGAACTGCAGGTGGAAGTTTACTTTGGTGAGGATGCTTGCACTCCAACAGGAATTTACAGCGTTAGAAACGAAATCTCAACTCTTAGCTGGATCCTTTCGCTCATACCGGTTTCTTGTAATATACAATCACAAGTCGATACCTTGGAAGCTCTACGTGCCGCTGTAAAAAGTAGAGCCAGTGAGGTTGTTGGAGCGGAAAAGGAGAAAGCTAGAATTGTTGATAGCTATAGATGCGAAAAGGAAAGCAGATTAGTAGAATGGGGTCAGGACAATGGAGTCAAAACCAAATTGCAGATAGCTCGTAAGCTTAGTGGTGTTTTCTGTTATGAAGTTAGAAATTTCACCAATGATGAACAGAGATTTAAGTTTATTACAATGTGTTTTATTTGGACAGAAATTGATGGCTATGGACGAGGAGCTATAGCTAGCGAAGACTTGAAATTTGGCGATGTTGCTTTAGAGATTCCTATCTCAAGTATCATTTCTGAGGAGTATGTGTACAACTCCGACATGGTATATCGTTTTTTTTTTTTCATCCTGATTTAAAGATTGTGTCAGTTTCATCATATCAATGCTACATGATGAGTGTTCTCTTGTCTTCAGTACCCAATATTGGAGAAAATTGATGGGATTACATCTGAGACAATGCTGCTCATATGGACCATGAGGGAGAAGCATGACCCGGACTCGAAATTCAAACCATACTTTGACTCGCTGCAGGAGAATTTTTGTACCGGTAAAACTGTTTGGAGAACTAAATCCCCAATTCCTGTAGCAGTGTTGTTTCAAAGAGATAACAAACATTGATTCTAATTGCAGGTTTGAGTTTCGGGGTTGATGCAATCATGGAGCTTGATGGTACATTGCTTTTAGATGAAATAATGCAAGCTAAAGAGGTGTGACTAGATCCTGTCTCTTATCTTTTGGTTCTGTGATCTGTATTATGTTCTTGATTCCATTGGCCATCGTTTGTATATCTGCAGCTTTTGCGTGAGAGGTATGATGAATTGATTCTTCTTTTATCCAACCACCGGCATGTATTTCCACCGGACCTCTATACATGGGAACATTACTTATGGGCTTGTGAGTTGTATTACTCAAATAGCATGCAAATCAAATTCCCTGATGGAAAGCTGATGACTTGCTTGATTCCTGTCGCCGGTTTCCTCAACCATTCTGTATGTTTATTCTCTCTTTCTGGTATACTAAGGAACTCCTATCACTTTCCGGACTGATAATTTGGGGGGTTTGCAGATATACCCACACATAGTGAAATATGGAAAAGTAGACATTGAGACGAGTTCCTTGAAGTTCCCAGTCTCAAGGCCTTGCAACAAAGGGGAACAATGTTTTCTTAGCTACGGGAACTACTCTAGTTCGCATCTGTTAACATTTTACGGATTTCTACCAAAAGGCGATAACCCGTATGATGTCATTCCCTTAGGTAGTTTACCTTACCTCATTCTGAGATCACTCAACCTTCTTACATTTTTTTGTCTAAATTTGTATCTCTTCCTTGCAGATTTTGATGTCATTGATGATGAAAACATGGAGACTGAGTATTCTTGGACAACTCACATGGTACGTGGAACTTGGCTATCGAGCAATCACGGCATTTTCCACTACGGCTTGCCTACTCCATTGTTGAACTACTTGCGGAGAGCTCATGGTCTTATTCATCATTCTGAAACAGATGTATGTTATCTTGATCACCTTCTTATAATTTTCTGTTGGGCAGTAATTACATCTCTATCTCTGAATCTAACACTTTAGATATTTATCTCTTTTCTTGATTCTTTTAAGCTATGGGATAACTTGGATGTTGAGATGGAAGTACTCGAGAATCTCAGATCCACATTCGACGACATGATGCAAAACCTTGGCGATGCGGATTCTATCGGCAGGTAAAAGTAGTTGTATTTATGATATACAAAAGCTGAAACAGAGCGAGCGAGTTTGCTTATTTATCAGTTTATATTTACAGAGAAAATGCGGATCAGGATGTTAAAATGGCGATGGAGTTCAAAGTGCAGCAGAGAAAGATTGTCTCTTCCATTCTTGATTCATGTTCTGCAGGTATCAAACTGGTTCAAGACTTAATAACTAAACCACCGGTTTAGCCAAGCCAGGACAAGATGAGAACCGGATCTTGGATTAGGTTAAAATGAAATAGCTCTTGGATAAATTGTCTGAGTTAAACTTTTAGTTCTATTTTAATAAGATAATTTTTGGTTCAATGAAATCAAACCAAGATTGACAAATTTCGGATATAACTTAGTGTACTTAGGCTTAGGCAATCGGAAATTAATTATGCCTAATCTAACACTTACACTCCCCCCTTAATTACCAAGTATGCTTCTAAATTCTTCAAACCTTGTGTGTGGCTAACTGCTAAGATTCATCAATGATCTAAAACGCCACGATGATCCATGGTGTACCTCGCCCTTGCAATTACGTGATTATCATCGAATTCTCGTTTACAATCTGATTCCAACCTATCTAGAACATCGTCAAATGCATAGTACATCCTTTTCCACACAACTCTTCCACCAGATAGCATAACTGTCACAAGTGAATAGGATTTTCCTCTTTTTCATCTCATAAATCACCTCATGGACCTTCTCGTATTTCTTTAAAGCTATGTTCAAAACCATCATATCTTAAAACGGTGTAGAACTATTGAGAAATTTGAGATATCCATTTTTCTTGTAAAGAGCCTTTGCTTTGTCTTCCCTGGCTTCCAGACAGTATCATTTCCGGAAGCCATCAAGATTCTCCACCGTTGAACATAGGCGGTGTGGTGGGAGTCTTTCTGATCCATCATCGTCATCTATAATCGACATAGTCCCCGTGGTGCCATAACTCACCTTTTAGATGATCACGTCGGGCATTCCATGTTTAATCTCATTAGACACCTCTTTCTGCCTATTGAGTTGCTCCATATCTGCATACACACATATCACAAAACGGTGTCTGACTGTTAAAGAAACTTGAGATGATCCATCTCATGCAAAAGGGCATTTGCCTTGTCTTCCTAACAGTCATTTCAATTTTCAGGAGCTTTCGGGTAAGTGGCCTGATTCTTGGCACAAGGGTCTAACTTGTTGAAGTAGTTTTCAGCCCCGGCTGAGCCTTTAGTCAATCCAATAAGATCCATATAAACTCCATGCTGGTCGGCCAGTAAAATTTTCATTTTCTTTCTCTCCATCCCCTTAAAGATCTATAAGGACAAGAAACATTCATCAATCGAAACATATCAACAACAAGAAGCGAAATCACAAAACATTTGTTGATAATTCTCTAAGTCAATGTGAGAGGCAGACCTCGAGGGCTTGTTGATATTTGTGGTATTCACGGACATCATAAGTCCAGCCAAAGCGATATTTTCTAGTGATGGAAACACCCTCACTGATGAACTGATTCAACATTATTACTAAGAAATCTGAAACGCAAAATCCGAAGCATAAGATTGGGCTTTTTTGGGCTTTGCTAATAAAACCATTGAGCCCATAAGCAGACAAACCCTAATCTTTTTCTGACAAACCCTAATTTATATTCTCTATATATTATTTAGAGAATCTATTTATAAATAAACATTAAAAAATGTTAATATTTACATCACATTGCTATTACTTCAAAGAACAAATTTTAATATCTCATTAAAGGTATTTTAGTCATTAATTATTATGTGACCATTTAATTAATTAATTAATTATAATTTTTGTTTTAATTAATTAATTAATTTTTTTTTTGAAAATAGTTAAAAATAGATTTTGTTGATTTAATTAAAAACACTAATTAAATTAAATTAAATGTTGATTTAATTTTCCAATAATAAGAGATTTATGTAGATTGCAAAATTTTTTTTTGGAATGTTAATGTTAATGTTAATTCCTCTTTATAATATCGAATTTATTAATAGATTTTTAGTAGATTTAAAAATGTTAATTCATATATAACTTACTAAGACTTAGTTTAACATAGTGTAAAATTAATAAAACTTCAACTTGATAAAAAACAAATATTCATTAATACCTACAATTTATTTTAAACGACCAGTTAACTATATCTACAAATATTTATTAATACCTATAATTAATAAAACTTTCAGTTGATAAAAAACAAAAACGGAAACAAAATTAATTAAAATGATTGAAAATTAAAATATTAAATAAAATTGACAAAAAATTTTTTTTAAAAAAAGACAATAGTCATATATTTAATTTAATCTCGAGTATGAAAGATTAGTTTTATATTTCTGATTACAAAATGTTTACGCGGAGATTACAAAGATTCGATATTATAAAAACTGATATTATAATTTTCGTAAAGTTTTGGAAGAATTACAATTTTCTAATATCCTGATTTTATAATTTCAGATATTTTTTTATAATTGCAATTTGTCCGTGCTATAGCACGGGATATATCCTAGTTTTACTTATTTTTGCGGTCGAGATATTATTTTTATTGGTATTTATAGACATCTCTTGCTTTAGTTTAATGACACAATTACTTCACCTATATGATGTTTAGGCATTTTACCACATAAAATCATCTGAATTATCCATTCTCAATGTTTACCTGAAGTTAGGACTAGAAATTTGGATATTTTTAAATGGTTTTAAGAAATTCAGAGATGTGGACATGAATATTTTGGATAATTCAAATAATTTTAGAAAACTCTTAAGAAATCTTGGGAAGTTTGGAATTATGATAATTTGTTGGAAATTTGAATATACAAATGAATAATTCAAATACCCTCTCTTAGTGTCTTATATCACTAAGTTATATAGTCTGTAGAACGTACAATAACGTCAAATGACAGTAGACTAATGAATTATGACCTCAAATTCATGTTTATGTATCATATAATTTTCAATTGTATTAAGTCGTGTCTACCTTTGAACTTATTTAAATTGTTTACAATAATTAGTATAACTAAATGGTCAAGGTGGGTTAAATTAGGTTTAGTGGTTAAAACTGAAAACGAGGGTGTGACTTTTTTCTTTTTGTTGTCAACTTGTATTTTATTAGAAACCACTAGTAGAGGGTGTGACTAAGATTCCAATTTGAACCATATATTAGATAATAATGGTCAGTGAGCATTATGGTAGTTTAGTAGCTAAACAGTTCTGTCTTTTTAAGGGATTACTGCAACAAAAAACATTCACTTTTTATTTTTTTTGCAAGTTAGAACCTTATCTCAAAGAAATGCAAGTCAATCTCATAATCTCAAAAATACCCCGCTAAATAACTTTTTGCAAAAAATAAAAATTTTAACTTGAATCAACATATTCATTTCATTTGACTAATACAATATATTATCATTTTTTTTTGTGGGCATAAATACAGAATTATCAGTATTTTGAACATATTATAAAATAAACTAAAATTGGAAACCTAACAAAAGTATATTCGAAAAGAATAACAAAAAAAAAAGAATTAAAAGATGTGGCTGCTGGTGGCAGCAAATTGGTGGGACCCACCTTCCAGGCTAGTTTCTGTCGTTTTCTTTCATTCTAAGGCGGAGTCGTAGACTTCAATTAACAACCATACTGATAAAGAAAATTATGAAAAGTAATGTGCAATTCCTATTTATCTTCCAATTTCTTTACATTTAAAAATAATTTTTTTTCACATACATTTCTCGTCAAATGAAATTTTTTTTTTTAAAAAAAATATTCCTCTGAAGAACAGAATAAAAAAAATAATAATAATGAAATTCGTTTTTAAATTAATAATATTTGTATTTTAATATACAATAATTTTCATATCTTCATAATATAGTTATAGAAAAATATATTTGATAAAAATTTCATGTTAAATTAATCTTAAGAATTTATTTGAAAATTATATAGATAGTAAAATAATTTAAAAGATGTTTATATTAAATAACATAATAATAATAATATATATTAAATTGGTCTTACATTTATTTTAGATTAATATTAATAATTAATATTTAATATTTAACATGAAATATATAAATTTCACAAATTTTAGTTTAAAATCAAATGTAAACTTAATTAAATATAAAATTAATTTTAATATTTTTTATTCATATTTGATTTATTAATTATTTAATATTTTTAAAAGATATTGTTATTGTTTGATTACCAGTATATTTTATTTTTTCTTTTTCAAAAATTGTTTTTTCTATTTTTCATTGTTTTTGGTTTTTTTTAAATCACCTGAAGCCGTAATCTCCTGTACCGAAGAGTATATTAATTTGCTACATCTCCGTATAAGAATGAGCCACGTTTGTATAATAGCACAAGTTGGTTTGATACTGACAATAATATATAGCTCTTTATTGTTAAACTAAAAGAAATAATAACAAGTCGAAGAGAATTAAAAAGAGTGAATTTTTCGATTCTCTTGCTCGTAAGCTTTGTTTGATTCTCTATTTGTATGTGTGTGTGTTTTGTGGGTAGCTCCTGAAGAAGATGATGGTAGTGAACAGCTTTGATCTATGGCAAAAAGATGTTTTCTTCTCCGCAGCTGAAGAGGTTCAAAAATCTGCAGATATGTATGTAATTTGTATTGGTTTCGTGTAGCTTCTGATGTTGTTGTATTCTCCTTGAGCTTTAGATGTTTTGTTTAGAAATTTAGGATTTTGATTTCGTCGTTCTGATTTCAGAGTTCATTAAATTACTGTATGTGTTCAGAGAAATGCTTAAATGAAGAGATTGAGATGTGTTTAATTTCCTATTGCTTAAGGTTATGCAATTCTGATTTGTTGGATTTTTAGAATGGAGTCTTCTTATAGATTGTGGATTAGAGAGAAGAAAGATGAGATCTGTAAAGAACTCCAAGCAGCTTTGGGTACAGCAAAATGGCAGGTACAATAATGTTTCTTGAATCATCTAAGGTTTAGTGTGTTGTTGTTCTTGTGTAGTTCTTGAAAGTTTTGTGTGTTTGATATTTCTGTATGTTAATTTGAGTTTTGAAACTTTGTGATTTAGTTGGAGGAGTTTGAGAAGGCTGTCAAGTTGAGCCATAAACGGTGTGGCGATGATGATTCTACATTGATACGGCATAAACAGTTTGTTACCGCTATTAAAAACCAGATTGATCGCGTAGAAACTTCTCTGCAAGAGGTTTATAGTGAGAATGGAAAAGAACCTCTTCGTGGGGTTGGTCTTAATGAAGAGGAGCGTGATGACTTGGTGATGTTTCTCTCTGGATCTTCTCGAACTTCAGAGAGTTTAAATGGTGAGAGTAGCATCAAGTCGAGAGAGTCTACTAATAGTTCCCTAGTTGAAAATCCTCGTGGAATGAACGGAGTGGAAGTAAACTGTAGAAAAGAGACATTCAAGGAAGCTAAAGGTTGCAGTAATGGCTCTGAATGTGTCATAGATATTGAAGAAAGAATAACACCCGGGAATGCAGAAGCGAGGATACGCCAAGTAGAGAAATCAGCTGGGATGAGAAGAATATGGAGTTCACCAAATTTCAATTCTTTGAGGATTATAGTTCCTGGTGATAATGAAGAAGAAAACGAGAAATTGGTGGCACAAATTGAAGCCACTCCTAAAGTTAAAGGAACTAAGCCCATATTGTGGATGCAGAGACTTCCTAATTATAATCAGGTGACTGAATTCTCACAATTAGTTGATTAATAGCTATACTCATGATAGGAGGAAGTAACTTACTTTTTTAGTGTTTTTTTCCAGCTCTTTGACAAGACTGGTTGCTTCCAGAATCCGATAAGCTTACCATTTAATCACCCAATCAAGCTCACTGTTTCTGTAATGCTAATGGTGTTTCTTCTATGTGAGTCACTCTACTTGTTTTTCTTAATGAGTTAACACTTTGCTTATATAGATTTCGATCTTGAGCGTGTTAAAGTTTCTAACGAGCATTGCTTTTGCCCATGTTTAAACCGATGCAGTACCCTTCGTAGTGTATTCATCTTGAGAATTCAACTACGGTTCGACACTGACAAGAAGCTAAAGAGATCAGCTTTCGCATCTAACGGTTAGGATTCATCATCCCACAAGACAACCAGAAATTAAAAAGCTTTTCTATTCTGAAATGTAATCGCATATACTTTTATTTGTTGTTTTGGTTCTTCAGGGAACTATAGAAAATCAGAAACTTGTAAGATTTAAGTAAAGGGGTAGAGTTTATATTACGGCTTTGGCTATCGTTGATAAAGATGTAAATGCAAAATATGTTTCGTAGATGTTTGACAATACAATGCTATAAGAAATCAAGATTTATGCTATTTTTTAAGAACAATTTCTCAATAGATGATACATTTCAAAAGAGTTTGCTCTTTAAACCCAGAACTATGAATCTTGGTACTTGGTTATGTCTTTCTAATTCCTAGCTATACCGCCATACCGGCTTCTAAAGCTGTCGGCCTTGATCCTTATTTTCCTCAATATAGCAGCAGAAATTAAACCAAAATTTTGTTACGGTCGAGTTTGTTCATAAGTTATCTGTCTCCGGATTTAAAAGTCAAATAGTATTTGGACAGATTGTTAGTATAATCATCTGATCAAAAGATTCCGGATACTAGAAATTTTCAGGCCAATTCGAAATCGTGTGCCTTGAGACTTGTGGGAGTGCAAATGATTGGCCTTAAAATTGTCTACCTAAAATAATCTAAAGAGTAGACGACCAAAAAAAAAAAAAAAAAAATCTAAAGAGTCTTAAAAGCTTGGAGATAAAATCAAAGTACATGAGGTTATCCAAATGAAGATATAGTTATTGCACTTTGCAAGAAAATTTTATAATACAAATGCAAAAAAAAAAAAAACAAATTTGAAATCATGGAGGGTTGTGCTCAAACTCTTGTGTCCTATTGAGCAGCTTTGCCGATCATTGTGTTCTCGTTCTTCAAAGTAGAGATCTTTTCATCATGCTGAGCATGGCAGATGTAGCAAGGATTCGTTCTTCAGCGGATGAGTCTCTCACCTTATGATTTTCCGCTATTTTGGCTTACGAAGTTTTTTTACCGACAAACAAATTCAACCATTAGAAGGACGTAAAATAAAATCTCAACCGAACATCTGCGTTATTTTTTTTCATTGGTTGAATATTTTTTTTGTAAATAGTAAATCATATCCTAATATAGAAAAGAAAATAAAGATATAGAATTTAGAAAACATATGACAGTCTCTCGAATTTAAATTTTGGCAAACCTTAAAATATTGTATAAAATATATATAAAAAATTCGATAAATTATAAGATAATAATATTTTGAAAATTTATATTTAAATATATAGTCTCATTAATATCATAAATTAAGAATTATTGTATAGAAGAGTTGTACAAACATATTTTAATTGGAAAAATGTTTAAAAAATACCATACTTTCAAATCTAACCGTTTTAATGCGCAAATTTTCACGAGGATGATATAAAAACTCAAACTAATATTGTTTTCTAAAAAAACATCAAACTTATCACAATTAGGTTGATTTAGACACACCATCTTCTAAATAAGATATTGTGGACAGCTTTAACTAACTCCTGCAAATCAAAATGATAATCAGAATTTGTCAAATAATATCTAAACTAACATTTTGTTTATCAGAATTGGATGTTTGATGTGTCTAAACTGACCTAATTATGATAAGTTTGACGTTTATTTAGAAAAAAATATTAGTTTATGTTTTATCTCGTCCTCGTAAAAGTTTGCGCATTAAAACGGTCAGATTTGAAAGTAAGAGACTTTTAAGACATTTGTGCCTTAAAATAATTTATTAAGAATGGTATTTGTTTTGTTTCTAAATTTTTTGAAATATAATTTTTTTAATAGATTTTTTAAAACGATTGCAAATCTTGTTTACTGTCGTAATCACAAAGAGGGAAATGAATGTCAAGTCTTTGCACAAAAAAAAAAAAGAAATGCCAAGTCTCTCCGGAGATAAAGACAGAACAACTCATTCATTAGTGCCTGAAAGCTCGTCTGAGCATTCATCAATCAAAATGGCATGATAAGGAACTCGTAATGCCCTTCATGCGTCTAAAAAGCTGTTTTATGAATGTCTTCCTCCTTCATACGGATTTGATGATAACCAGCCCTCAAATCCAGTTTTGAAAACACTGTTGCCTCATGAAGTTCATCTAATAACTGATTAATCACCAGAATAGGAAACTTGTTGGGAGTTGTTACCATGTTCAAAGCCCTATAATCAACACAAAACCTCCAATTCTTATCCGTTTTTGGAACCAGAATGAAAGGGCTTGTGCTCCTTTGTATTATCCCTGAATGAAGCATTTTCATGCCAGATTCTCGATTATTGTTTTGTGTGCACGTGTGGATAACGATAAGATCGAAACAAAAAAAACATACAAAAAAACAAGAAAAAAAACAAAGCAAATCAAAAAACAAATCAGAATCTCATATATAATATTTGAGAAGTTATATATATATTTTGGCATATACGTGTAATCACTACATAACTTTTAGAAAACTTTTGGAAGATAATATTAGTTTTGTAAAAATTAAAACATTTACACATGTACAATCAATGTACACAATATCATTCTAATTAATTACAAAGTCTTAAACCGGAAAGTTTAAAAGCTGATTCGCTTGGACATGCTGATCCAATTAACAGTATTATCACGACCGAGTATGTTATAAATCCTCTATTTATATCAATGCATTCTTGATTTTATTGTGTTGGATAATCTCCAATATTATTCCTTGTATTCTTAGATATCTCCTAATCCTACTAGCTAGGAAACATATATCGTATATCGTATATGCTATCTTATCCTAACAACTTTTAGAGATATCTTAGAATACAAGAAATGTTGGAGATTATCCAACATTCACCCTCTTAATCTCCAAATCGAAATTTTTGACTCCAATCAAACTCCTCATTTCCTTGAACTTGATCTTTGCTAATACCTTCATTAGTATATCCGCCTTTTGTTTGACTCAATATTCAAGTCCACAAAGTTTAAATCTCTCATCTCTTTTAACCAATTGTTATAACTCAATAATGCTTCTTTCTTAATCAATATCACAACTCAACATTGATATTTATAGGGATAGCACAACTTGCTAATCCTAATCCTAATGAGTTTGATATCTCCAAATCCTAATAGGAATTACTAAGCCTATCTTATCCTAATACATCTTTGTTAGAGATATCTCGGGGTTTAAGTCAATCTTGGTAAGCATGCATTAATTACAAGTTTAAATAGCCACTAAACACCATAATCATCAATTTCCGTGGGCAAGGTATGTAAAACACTTATTAGATTAATTTAAACACTTCATCGAACAAGTTCCAGGTATGAAATCACCTAAACTCTAGATCAATTTGGCCAAGGCTAATATAGCATTAAGAATAATATCTAATAAACAAACTAAATGAAAAAAAGGCTAACGTAATTGTCGAGATTTCTTATCTCCATTTTTTTTTTGGGTACACATGTCACTTCTAAAATTAACGAAATTGTAATTATTTATTTTGATTGGTCTTTTAGATTAAATTTTTAGAATGAGGTGTCACCTTCTAGAAAAGTATGAAAATGTTAATGTGTCTTCCTATGGAGAAACGCATTTTGTTTTTATAGTATTAATTTATTAGTTAGCGTTACAAATTCATTCAAATTTTACCTTCTACTTTAATTTATTAGTTAGCAAATAAAATACCGAATCGTTACGGAAATTATAAGTTTGATTCCATCCCGTTTACGTATTGCCTCTAATTTTTTTTTCTTTGGGGGCGAGTTTACGTATTTTCTCTAATTTTTTTTTCTTTCTTACTAGAAATTGTGAGGGGACGAGTGTATGGTTTTAATCCAATTTCTTTCAATCAACTTTTTACATGTATTGGAAAAGAATAGAGGATTATAACCGAGCTGTCACACAATGCTTGACAATGCTTGAATAAGTTAAATACATAAATTGTTTTTTTTAATTAATTCATGTAAACGAGTATATTCTTTAATCAAATAAAATCAGAAAAACCTTAAAATCATATAATTAAAATGTATGAAAAGATATAACTTATAAAATATTTTTAGGACACAACTTTTAGATGTTTTATGCCTTAGCCAACGTCAATAACAACTCTATGATCTAAATATTCTAAGGTTTTAGACCGTACCTAAATGTTTTTGTATAAATAGATATTCCGCTTATATTTGCCGCACACAAAAAAATATTTTATGACTCATACCAACCAAAACTCTATACCCTATTATCGGAGGAAATATATTTTTGGTCCATTTTCACATACGAGTAGATCTCGTGTAAACCACAACATTTGTTCCGCCCAACAAATTCGATAAGATTGGACTGAAGGATGATATTTATTAGCTAGACAAATCCTTCATTAGAAAGACGACAATCAAAGTATCACGACTCGTGGAACATTCATTCGTTTATGCTGCTGCAATCTAAGGTTTAATCAACCCCTAATTTTATATTTGTTTCATTACATATCGTTCGAATTTGCAAAGTTAGGTGTAATGAATATTTTTTTAATCATTAAAATTTCATTTAATAATAGATTTTAAATCTATCATAGTGCTTTTGATCCAATTTCACCACAAACATTTGTTCCGCTCAACAACATCGAAAAATTTATTTTACTCCACTGCCATCTAAGATATGTCCAACCCTATATTTTTTATTTTATTACGTAGTATTGAATTTTCATAGTTAAAAATTTAATTGTATACTAAAATTTACATTTACTAAATCGTTTTTAAACCTACTAGAATTTATTTTACTTTAAAATGTTTCAATTGGTATCCTATTGGAGGAAAAGAACCGAGAGAAATATGTCCATATTTATTAGAATTTATACCCTTTAAAGAGAATTATTTTTCAAAAATTTAGACACGTGTTTTCATCTTCATTCCTATAACTTCACTTCACTAAAAAAATAATAATAAAAATTATATATTTTTCTTCATCAAAATTGAAGAGGAATAAGGTGGAACATAAATTAAAATTTACCTTTAAAATTAAATAAATTAAAAGCTTTGTTATAATAAGTTTTTCATTTTTTCTATATAATCCTTTCAATATTTTATACTTTAAAGACACAGTAAATTTATATAGAAACATGATTTCATGTTAAATTAATAGTATGGTTTTAATACTTTAAAGAGACTATTCTACCTAAAACTCAAAAAATGAGTTGGAAATAAAATACTCAAATAAACTTTTGCATGCTATTTAAAATTAATATTAATAATTAAATTTTTTAAAGAGATATATTCATCTATTAAATTTGTAAATAATTTCAAAATTAAAATAAAAAATTGTAATTAGAAAGAGACTGAAAGAGTTTTTATCAGAGTTTCTAGCACTTTAACTTCCTTACTTCTCTTTATTTACCATAAGCACAACTCCTATCTAATTATCAAGCTGACATGTCTAACTAACTCTTGAACCAGCCAAACCTTAGTCCTTAATTCATATTGTAGCTAAACCAAGTTTTAAAACTTGACATGTGTTTTAAATAAATACTACATGATATTACACTATTTGTTTAACAGTTTGAACAAATATCATTTTGCCACCATATCATTTTTGCAAAGAAATTTCCTCGATATGATATGATTATCTACCTAAATGATACTAGATTTTAACATAAATAATTTATTAACTAACGTTACGTTTCGATTCTGTAGTTTTTGGTAGAACCTTATTATTATTCTTCCCAATTTATTTTCTCTCTGTTTTATTTCATACTCAAAAGCTTCTTTTTTAAAAAAAAACCCTCATTTTCTTCTTCTCCTTCACTGCAGGCTGTGAATATTCTGACTAGGCTCTCTACAATTCTCTTTCATGGCCTCTTCAATCGACGGTAATTCTCTTTTTGGGTTCTCGATTTCATAGTTTTAGAAATTTTGTTTTCCAAGATTTATTATGCTTGGGTTTTAAAATGAAGCATTGGAATTGTTGGATTTTTTAAATTTTTTTTTTGCATTAGATTTAAATCAAATAGAATTGAAAGTTTGAGACTTTTTTTTCAACTAGTGATGCTTTTACTAATTTACTAGCTAGTGATTTAATATTATCGTGTTCTTTTCATTACTTTTCAAGCTCCATGAGCTGATTGGTTGATGAATGCTAATTCCATTGGTGGGTCATTTTACTTCACGCAGGAGCTGCAAATAACTCAAAAGTTATAATGAGTGATGATAAAAAGAGACGAAGGAAAATCTCTAAGCCGCGTCATTTAAGTTCCTATGTGAAGACTAAAACTCCAGTTCAAACTTCAGGTAAAAAAAAACATGTTTGGGATATCTTATTTTCCATTTACATCATTCTTTAGTTTCTCACACATTGCAACAATTTTTCATTAGAAGCTGAAATCAAGAGCAAAGGCAAAAGAGTTTGCTTCAAAACCGATTCTGATGTAAGACAGATGAAGAAAAACACTTCTTCTGGAGAAAAACAGTTGGTCCTAAAAGAACCTGTCCTGGAGAATTTGCCCATCGTCACTCCTCAACTTAGGTCAGACCAAATCAATGTCCGTCAAGATAGACCTGAGAAGGCGAAGAATCCGGAAAGCTGTGGTTTTGGTTTTGAGCATTGTGTGAAGATCATAAGACAGCTTGAGTGTTCAGGTCATGTTGAGAGCAGTTTTAGACAAAAGTTTTTGACCTGGTTTAGCCTAAGAGCGACGACTGAGGAGATAAATGTTGTCAAGACGTTCATTCATTCTTTCAAGGATGATTCAGTGGCTCTGGCTGAACAGCTCGTTGACACATTCTCTGATTGCTTATCGAGAAAGGGTTCTACGATTGGCTTTGACGATGGAGGTGGCAGTAGTGGTGCGTTATGTAAGAAGCCGCGACATTGATTAGAGGAGATTATACAAGCATTGTTTGAAGTTTAAGTCTTTTTTCTTTCTTTGGTATCACTTAGAAAGAATTCAACTTCAATTTTATCATCATTAGAATTTATAGCATTATTGGAACATTTTCATGGACAACAGAATTTAATGATTCATATGAATTTTTCAATTAAATTTCCTCATTTTCTAGTGGGTTGGATTTTTTTTTCCACCCCCGATTATTGAAGGTTAACGGTAACAACTATTGATATTTGTGGAATTAATAGTTTTTGGAGATGTTTTTTTCTTCTTTCTGAAAAGGGCTTTTTCCAAATGTTGTTTAAAACACTATTGTAAGTTTGTAACTTTTAGTAGTTTCAAAAATACTACATATTTCTGTTTTTGAGATGATTTCTAAGAAATTAATAAAAATTCCTAAATGATTTAGAAACTTTTCTTAAAGCACAAGTTTGTGAAATTTTTGTTATTTTGGTTTTTAGTGTTGAAAATTTCTCCCTTTTTGTTTCTCAGATTACTATTAAATTTTTAATATAAAGATTTTTATTTTAACAATTCTAAAATACTTAATTCACTTTTAGCATTTCTTATATAGTTGTTGCTAGGACTGGACATTTTTTCAACCGAATTGAATCGAAATTTGGTTTGGATTCGGTTTATGGACAAAACTGTAACATCCGTATCCCAAGCTGCTCCTGTATAAGTTATTAGTGTTTCTTGCCGAATAAGTTATTGTTACTTGTTGTGTAAGTTTTGTACCGTGTTGTATTTGTTCCTGAGAGAAGTAGGAACGATTTTGAGCTCAAATTAACGACCTTTTGGGATGGTGGTGGTTGAATTAGTCGAGAAATTAATTATCCGGAGTCAATTTTGGGTTAATTGGTTCAGAAGGGATTAAACAGTGATTTTGGATATTGACGGGAGCTGAATGAAATAATTTGAGACGAATGAATGTCTCAAATATTTTGGGAAGTTTGACGGAAATACTAAACCAAGAGGAAGAATTCAATTAAAATCATAAAAATTGGTTTAATTAAATTTGGTTTAGTGATTTGATTATGGTTTGGTCTAATTTAATTAAACCAACATCAAAAATATCTCTTCTCTCCATAAGTTTCTACACTCTTCTCTTAAGCTTCATGCTTATCCATTTGGGGAGATATTGTTCTTGAGCTAGAAAGAGAGAAGAGAAGAGATATTGAGAACTTGGAGAAAGAAGAAGAAGAGAAAGAGAAGTAGCTTTCAAAAACATAATTTTGGAGCTGATTTAGAAGGGACGATCGGGGTAGCAAAATAATCTGGTTTGAGCTGAAACATTTTTTGTAAGTTCTTCAATTTCTTGTCTATCTATATACCAACTTTCGTTGTGTTTATTCTTGTAGTTTGGTAGATATGAGTTTTCTTCCAAAATCGCTCAAAACAAAGCAATCCGCGACGGGTCAAATTTGAGAGAGTGTTTGGGCACTCAAATATTAATGGATTGAGCTGAAATTTTGTAGATACCCTATTGATAGTCTTATCTTAAGGTTCACTGGAGGGATTGAGGTTGTAATAGCTAGATTAAGAGATACAACCGGATTAGTAAACTCTATTTTTGGGAAGGAAAAGCTGAAATATGGTGGTTTGAATATTTGAGCTTAAGGCTTGCGTGATGAATCTCTTGGGGGACGTTTTGTGCTCTATTTTGGGCAGGCTTCTAGTAGATATCTTGGTGGTTGTGTGTGCTCCAAGAGGAATCAAGTTTGAGATTCAAGGTACTGTGTTGGTTTCTCCATTTAAGAAGCATTATCGAGGTGAGTGCGTATCCGTAGCGTAACCATATGATCATTGATGTTTCGTGATTGATGTGTGATAGCATCATATTTTACATGTTTTTATGCATTATAATAAGTTAGTTTTAGCCTTTATAACTAACATTTAATATAAGATTAGTATTTTTGCGTGTGGTTATATGTTTCTAGGTACTTGGAGCTAAAACTCGATGTTTAGAGTGTTTCTGGAGCTTGCTAGAACCTATGGGAGAGTTGGTACCACCACTTGGATCATGCACATTCGGAGAAAGATTTCACAAAGTCTGAAGAAGGTAGAATTGATCCAAGAATCGACCTATAAGGGGCGATATGGAGTCCGAAGGATTTCCAGAGAATACTCTCGGAGGATGCATCGACCAGTCAAGCCCAAGAGATTCACATCGACCCTAGAATCGACCCATCAAGGTCGATTATGACGTCCGAGAAAGCTGAGAAATTTCCTACGTGGCAAGACATGATTCGGTCAACTTGTCATCTCGAGTTTTAAGCTTCCAGAAATAAGATAAGGACGAAATGGAATATTCTAAGAATCCCTAGGACTATATAATCACTTGTAATCTCACTAGAAAACACAATTTGGAATAAACAACTTTGAATAGAAAACTTTTGTAGCCACCACTTCTGAAAATCCTAATAAAGAGTTCTTTCTTTTTTACTTCTTTTCTTCTGTTTAGGAGTAGATCATTTAGACCACTAAGGTGGTGGTCGATGATGGGATCTATTTTTCGGGTTTAATATATGTTTGATTGTTCTTAATCGATATAGCTACCTTTATATGAATTTTAATGCTAAGTATTCTCTTATGGGAGATGCTTAAGTGTACAACTGAATCCAGTAGATGTGGTTGTACTATTAGAGATTCTCTGCGCCACGAGAGTGGGTAGAGATCTTAGATCTGCATAGTTGGGAGTCTTAGCTATGATCGAGTTTATTATTTGATAGAGTAGCTCTATGCTTATCTAGCCCTGATCAAGTTACGTAAAGATCTTAGGAGGACTTCACCACGAGAGTGGGATAGACTCTAGAAATAGATTTATCATTTACTTTGTGTCTTAGACACATTTTTACCAATACTGATCCTATTGGATCGTCTGGAGGTGTGACAACCCTTGTGATGTGTCTATCACTCATGAAAGTATTTGATATATCTATATTTTACATGCTTTGAGCATGCATTTATCATCCATTTAGCCTTGTCTCATAGCATATTCTTACCATTTCATGACATTTGTTTCCAGTTTTGCATTCTTAGAGTGTTTTGCATTAGGATTGCATGCATATTGCATTTTGGAGCTGTATCAGGTACATTCAAGGAATATTGAAGATGTTGAGGTCAAATGGAGAGAAGGGAAGAAGGGAGAGCTTAACTCAACCATACACTCGACCAAGAAACTCGAGTGGAGCACAAAACAGAGACCTTGGAACCGGACTCGAACAAGAACTCGAGTAGAGAGTCGAGTGGAACCAAAGAAGAGGACTTGGAAACTAACTCTACCCAGCAGGTCAAGTCAGTACCTCGAGTCTGCACCAAAGACTGCACCTTGAGACCAACTCGAGTTCACCACTCGAGTCCACTACTCGAGTCCACCACAAAAATGCAATCTTGAGACGGACTCGAGCCAACCACTCGAGTCCACCATAAAGTTGCCATCTTGAAGATTTCTGCCGGACTCGACCAACGGACTCGACCACCATCTCGAGTGCACCTCCGAACTTAGCTATTTTGTCTGTTTGTGAGCTAGGGTTTTGTCCAAATCTATAAATACCATGTATTGACCACTGGACAAAGGGAGAGTCTGCTGGGTTTTTCTCTACCTCCAAAACTTGTTCTTACTTTCTAATCAGATTTCTTTTAATCTATTTAGTATTTGTGTTTGATTCTCAGTAGTCTCTCTATTTTCATCTTAATCTTTCCATTTATGCAAGTTTTAATGATTTCTGGGTTTGTGTTCTTGATGTTCTTCATGAGTTCTGAGTAGTCCTTAGGGTTCTTAAGGATGGGATAGATTAAGTGTGGAATCTTAGTCTCCTAGGTGGTTTAAGTTTAGATTACTTGATTTCCCTTCTGGATTAGTGTTATTAATGTTAGTTCCTCTCTGATCAATTGGAATTAGAACTTAGGCATTTCCACGCCCACCAAGTGTTTGATGAAATGCCTGAACCAACTAATTCCAGAGATTTACATTCCTAGCCTAAGAGATTAGTTGTCTAGGGTGTTTATTGGTTTTAATAGACTGAATCTTAATGCTTGCTAGGCTAGATTTCGCTAAAGAGATTTAGGTCTGGAACTGGTTTAGTTTGAGGTTATATGTCATGAGAGTGGATTTAACTGCTCATGAGTTTATTGCCTAGGGATTAGCTCTGCTTGAGTATGTTAAACACCTAGGTAGATTAAGAGGAAACACTAATCAATAACCCCATCCTTAGGAGCTTCTGTTTAGTTGATTGAATTTTGTTTGCATTGCTACAGTTTACATCGATAACTATTGTTACGTAGCTTGTTATTAGTTTCGTAATGCTTTTAATTATTGTTCTGTTAGATTGTTAATCTTATGATCTGGTTTGACTTAAATTGGTTTGATTGCATCCTTTCGGTTAATAGCTCACCCATTGGATTGACACTTTACGTCTTCTGATAATGATGCATTAGGAATTGACCCATATCAGTTTGACTTATATCAAATTGACATATATCAGTATTCGATGATGAAATTGTATGAAATGCATGTTCATTCACCATTAGAGTGGGTTTGAATATAGAGACTAGCATACCACAAGAGTGGACTAACGAGACATGGAAGATCTCTAGAATGACAAACACAAATTATTTAGATAAAACATAAACCCTAGATCTAGATTCCTAGAATTAAGACTATCATCCAATCCTCTGTAAATATTAGTTTAGGTTTTATTTAATGTTTTAGTTTATTTATTTTATGCATGTTAGATTATGAACCAACCCCCATTTCTCTGTTTTGCTTAGATTAGATTTAGACTTGTACTCTGTGTGTGTTATTCTCAGTCTCTGTGGATCGACCCCATAATTACTACAACTGCATGACTGTGCATTTGTGGTCTTATGGGTTAAACTCTCGAGAATACACTATTGGTAGATTTGGGTAAAACATGAGAACGGGATAATCGAAAAAAAATCCTTGCATCAAGTTTTTGGCGTCGTTGCCGGGGACTAAAGCAATATCCATAGAGATTTGGTCTGAAATCTAAGACTAAGCTTTTGTTTTATTTTTATTAATTGTTTAATTCTTTGAATTTCAGGTGATCACAAAAAAAAAAAAAAATTCAAAAGAGGGAAGAAGAGAATAGATCGAATGGAGCAGATGAAAGAAGTACGCTGTGAGCTTGAGCATCCTTCACCATAATAGGGATGCTGCTCGAGGTGTGATCTGCGTCGGCTGCCACCAACCAATGTTCCTCGGCGATCATTCTGATCACTAGATCGGTTTGAAACTTTATGGCACATTAAAATCAACGGAGTCTCAGAAGACGGTCTGACACTATGCTTATTCCCATTCTCTTTGGGTTAAAAATCTAATCAATGGGAGATGAAATTGGAGGAGAACACATCAACAAACTCATCGGTGGACAGCATCGGACCTATGAATCGACCTGTCACGGTCGATATTGTGGATTCTAAATTTCCAGAACAAAGTTCTGAACAAGAGCATTGACCAATCAAGGTCGATGCCATGCTCATCGCACTTCTGAGAATGAGGCGGGAGTTGTGCTGTAACTTTGGTATAAAGTAGTCTCGCCTGACAAATCAGCGGCTTTGCGGCGCGGTAAGAGTCGCTTTTAACGCATCGCTACTTGACTGCGGTCGCATAATCGACACAGGTAGGGACTAATTTGCGACACCTACTTGTAGTAGCTAATTAGCGGCATATGCTTCCAAAAGAATAGTATGATCAGACAACATACACAGCGAAATAAGAGCAGAAGGCGTCGTATATTTGTCACCGTTATCTGGCAGAGGCATCGTCTTTTAATAGTGCTTTGTAGTAACAAAGCTGAGAGACTGGATTGCTCGAGCTGCGAGCACCCAGGCCTGACACAACTGGATTGCTAAATCGTCATTTAGTTATAAAACACTTTATTACAATTTATTAACAACAGGTGAAAACTAATTGTCATAACAACTTAGATATTAAATATCTAATTCATTCATCCTTCATGTCGTGAATATCTAAATCATAACCCAAATGCTTGCATTTTAGGAATCCATATCCTGATCTTTGAGAACCATCCTTTTCCATTTTTTGATTTTCTTCCTCGGATCCTTACTTTTCATTGAGTTGATCCATCGTTCCAGAAGGATTGCTTTCAGGTCGAGATCTACAAGTTGTTTTATATGTCTTATTTTCAGGCGAAGACCAACTTGTTTTGGAGGATGGATTTGTAGGATCCATTGGTGGAGTAAACCGTGAGTAAGGAGATAAAGATGGATTAAAAACATAAAAAGGTCAAATTTTATAAATCTCAAACAAGAGCCGATGTGGGCATGAAAGAATAACATAATCGCCCATCCACCAAGATTAGGTAGATTTGGAGAGATGGGTAGATGAGGTATGTGGTAGAAAGAGGCGCTGTGTCATTGGGATGAAGTAGTTAGAAAAATGTAGGGTGATGAGCCAAATTAGGTTTTCGATTATATAGAAGGGTCAGTTTTAATAATTTGTTATTTTTATTTAAAATTATAAATAAATAGTTCAAATCAATTATGATAATTAGATTGTAATATAAAATATCGGATTTTGCGTGTCGAACACCATGTCGGTTGCGGCACGTGACACGTAAATGATCTCTTCTTTTGAAGACATTGTATATTATTGGACATTATATCGTTTAAATAACTATAATAGTACATATAATATGGATAGTAATAATCTCACACTAAGAGGCGTGGAAATATTTTTAACATATGAAAATCATGTCATTGTATATTTTTTGTGTGCGTCAAACAATCATCAAAGTAATACATCTTGAGCCAATATACCTTAACTTAGCGAAATATCAAATACCAAAATTTGATATTTATATAACGATGTCGTTTGCGAAATAATATGTTACTCGAGATGAATAACTTAATATACCAACATAAAAACCAAATATAGGGAAATAATTAGCAGGCGTTACAATATATTAGTATGATATAACAAATCTAACAGAGTTTTCATTACTCGTTATAAAACGTGTTGATATATAGAAATTTAGTTTTTATTCAATTGTTGGAATCACTATATTTGGGACATTATTGCAAGTCTTACATATTAGTGCATCTAACTGGCGACTGATATATATTTTATGGATAACTACTATTTATAATGCTTTTGTACTTGAAGCGTCTCAATTGGTACTAAATAGCTACTTTATTTTCTTCAAACTACTTTGCCTCGATATGCGACTTCACATTCGATGACATAGTGACATGGAAGTCGCGCGTCGTTATGAATTGGGACGCCTCATTTAGTCACACACGTTGTTTCTCCCGTCTATTCTTGTGTGTCGATTACCATCGACTATCAAGGTCGATGCACTTCAAACGAAGTCCCGAGAGGATCATCGACTTATCGGTCGATTCGAACTGTCAACGTCTCATCGGTTGGACCGTCTTGCTGAGCAACTGGACCTCTCCATCGACTCTCAACAATGGATGGTCGTAGCATCAGGCATATGTATCGACCAATCATGGTTGATCCTCGTTCTGGAGATACCGAGATTATAACCTCGACACCACGATCAAAATCAAGAAAAGAATCTCTTGGTGACGAGACCATTAAAGATGACTACACTCATGCTGGGGAAAAATCCATTCACCATACCGACTCCGAAGTGATCAATTCGAGGAACCATCGCGCAACCACTTGGCCATCGTCTCCACATTCATCTGACCACTCTATGAGGTCGTCGAGCTCACGACGTTAAAAAAGCACTTTACCTTTATACATACAATTTTCTTTTAGGATTTTCATTTTTTTGGTTTTTCTATTTTTGTTTTGTTTTTGTTTCTTACTTTTCAAGTGTTCTTCACCATTAAAAAAAAAATCAGGACTTGCACACGTGGGAGCTGCTAACCCACAACCCGATAAGAGAATTACGGTAAGTATTTCTCTTGTTTTTCCTCTTTACAGGTTTTATATCACAACGAGGACGTTGTGAAATAAGTGTGGGGGGGGAGTCTTGCGATTAATAGAGGTAATTATTTTCCTTGACATCTTTTGATGTATGTTTTACCATAAGTTTTTTGCATTTTGAGAGATTGTTACACTCTTTCCTCGCGTAAGTTCGATATGAAAATGTTTTTGAGGTAGCATATAACTTGTTAATTGTGTTATTTGTGTTGACGTTTGGATGCTTTGTTGGAGTGTTTGATTTTTATTAGGAAGCGTGGAAAACCCATGGTGGATCAGTGAACCCAAAGATCGTTCTTTCAAGACTTTGGCAATCGAATTGACTAATGTACAACTAACTCGATTTGGAGCTTGAGATACATGAGATGTGATACCTCTATGAGACCCTGCAAGACACGTCCATGCGAGTATATTTCCCTTCTTCCTTCCCTTCAGTAAGAAAAAAATAGAAAAGAAAAGGATATAGGTAAGAAAGAAGTGAGTCGGACATTGGAAGCTACCACTTTTAATGTTTGCGTCTCATGAAAACCTGTCCAAGAAAAGAAAAAAAAAGGCGATTGATAAAAAAAGTAAAATGATACCCTAGAAAAGTAGGGAAAAATCAATCGACCTTGAAGTGAGAAAAGGGAGAGGAAAGAAAATGTACCAAGACGGTCTTGAGCTTACAGAAATCTGAAAGAGTAAGTATTCATGTTTTATGATCAATACTCCCATATTGAGAACTCACATTTAGAATAAAAAGAGAGGTTGACAATGAGGAGTCAAGGATCGAAGGAGGAATGATTTGAACTAAGGTGCATTGCTATGCTTATGGTGAAGTACATGGAGTACGGTAGAAATCATCTCACCTCCACAAGGATGAAAAACATCTAACACAACAATGTCACGAGTGCAGTTCTCTTTTATCTTTCTGTTTTGATAAAATAACTTCACCATACTTATCTTTTGTTTGCTTGAGGATAAGCAAAGTCTAAGTGTGGGAGAGTTGATAGCATCATATTTTACATGTTTTTATGCATTATAATAAGTTAGTTTTAGTCTTTATAACTAATATTTAGTATAAGATTAGTGTTTTTGAGTGTGGTTATATGTTTCTAGGTACTTGGAGCTAAAACTCGATGTTTAGAGTGTTTCTGGAGCTTGCTAGAACCTATAGGAGAGTTGGTACCGCCACTTGGATCATGCACATTCGCAGAAAGATTTCACAAAGTCTGAAGAAGGCAGAATCGACCCGAATCGACACATGCGGTCGATGTAGTCGAAGGATTTCCAGAGAATACTCTCGAGGATGCATCGACCAGTCAAGCCCAAGAGATTCACATCGACCCTAGAATTCACTCATCAAGGTCGATTCTGACGTTCAAGAAAGCTGGAAAATTTCCTACGTGGCAAGACATGATTCGGGCAACTTGTCATCTCGAGTTTTAAGCTTCCAGAAACAAGATAAGGACGAAATGGAATATTCTAAGAATCCCTAGGACTATATAAGCACTTGTAATCTCACTAGAAAACACAACTTGGAATAAACAACTTTGAATAGAGAACTTTTGTAGCCACCACTTCTAAAAAACATAATAAAGAGTTCTTTTTTTTTTTACTTCTTTTCTTCTGTTTGAGAGTAGATATTTTAGACCACTAGGGTGATGATCGATGATGGGATCTATTTTTAGAGTTTAATATATATTTGATTATTCTTAATCGATCTAGCTACCTTTCTATGCATCTTAATGCTAAGTATTCTCTTATGGGAAATACTTAAGTGTACAACTGAATCTAGTAGGTGTGGTTGTACTATTAGAGATTCCCTGCGCCACGAGAGTGGGTAGAGATCTCAGATCTGTATAGTTAGGAGTATTAGTTATGGTCGAGTTTGTTATTTGATAGAGTAGCTCTATGCTTATCTAGCCCTGATAAAATTAGGTAAATATCTCAGGAGGACTTCACCACGAGAGTAGAATGGACTCTAGAAATAGATCTATCATTTATTTTGTGTCTTAGACGTTTTATAATCTTGACCTTGGATCGCTTTAGAGGTGTGACTCTTGTGATGTCATCACTCATGAAAATATTCGATGATGGGATTATGAAATGCATGTTCATTCACCACGAGTGAGTTTGAATAGCATCTGCTGAGGTGAATATGACATGGAAAATCACTGAATACAACCACAAAATATTTAGATAAAACATAAACCACAGATCTAGATTCTCGAATTAAGCTATCACATCTCTATAAAGATTAGTTTAGGTTTTATTTAATGTTTTAGTTTATTTATTTTATGCATGTTAGATTAGGAACGACCACATTTCTTTTGCTTAGATTAGATTTGACTGTTCTGTGTGTTATTAGGTCACGTGGATCGACCCCATAATTACTACATGCATGAATGTGCACTTGCGGTCTTATGGGTTAAACTCTCGAGAATACCACATGGGTAGACTTGGATGAAACGAGCAGGATAATCGAAAAAAATCCTACGTCATGTGATGTAGGACTTAACTTATGGATGTGATTTATGGCTATCGTTGTTTGTTGTATGTTGTGATGAAGCTACATCATAATATAGTTGTTTGTTTGTATTAGCATAATTACGGTAAGTCGTGATTATATGTGTTTATCGTGGACGGGAGGGCCGCGCCATTAATCTCATCTTACCCTTTTTAGGCGGGTAAAGAGAAGTCTTAGATCGCGGAGCTCGTGGAACAAAGGCCGAAGGAGAAGGATGATCTAGGTGGTTTAAAAGGAGGTCTTTGTATCTTTTTGTGTTGGAAGTTTATTGTGCCTAGTGTTGATAATGTTTGGGACTTGTTGGTATGTTTATTAGGCATATTATAAACTTGTTTTGAAGGATTAAGTTGGTATAAATATGTTTGTTTGGTATGAAAGCTTTTCGTATGAGTTGTAGTTCTCGGGTTGCAGGACAAGGGGATGGATCGATCGATCCACGGGAAGATCGATCGATCCAGTATGTCGTTTTGGTTGCTGGAATTTTTATAGGGGTCAAGATCGATCAATTCTTAGTGCCAAGATCGATCGATCAGAAGGCAGATCGATCGATCCTGAGGGGTCAGTTTTGGTCCTAAAATTTTGAGAATGACCTTTGATCGAATCGTCGATCCTTGGAGATCGATCGATCATCTCCCTCCTTGTCTTTGCCTTGTTTTTGGTAGTTGAGATCGATCGATCTATCGGTGGGATTAATCGATCCTAGTATTAAATCTTGAGATTGTTGTTTAAGTGTTTTTTTTGTTTTGTAGTTTGCTTGAGTACAAAGAAAGGTTTTATTTAACCTTGTTTAGAAACCGGGTTAAATCGAAAAATTTTAAAAATCCCAGGTCTTTATCGTTTTCCGCGTGTTTCGTTTTCGTACTCGGGATGAGAAATTTCAAAAACCCAACTAACTTAAATATATATATATATATATATATATATATATATATATATATATATAAATTTGGTTTTCGATTGGATCCGGTTTATAACCGATCGGTTTGCTTTATCAAAATTGTGTAGTTATTTGATTGTGTAGTAAATTTAAAATAAATTTCTTAAATTACTTAAGAACACAATCCCATAACCCAAAAAAACAAAAAAAAAAGAGATTTATGAGTTATATTATGGTAAAGGAAATTTTTACGCAGCCGACATGAACACATATGATTCACATGTGTAAGACCACATTAAAATACGAATAACGTAATAATAATATTATAAGTATAAGTTTTATTGAAATTAATTTTATGTATCATTTATACAACAAAAACTTATACTCTTGATCTTATAATATTATCATTTATACTGACGAAGAAGATATTGCTCAGCACGACTCCAACGAACTAGATTAGAGTAAACGTTGGTAAGTCCTACGTGGCATCTCCCGCCCAACAATCCAGCAAAGTTAGTTATCGAATGCTGTATAATTATTCTCAGTAATGCGATAGACCTAACGAAACTATAGTCAACCACTAATAATAAGACACGTAAGCAAAACACGCGAAACCAACCGTACCACTAAAGAATCACGTGAAGAAACACGTATAGGTTAAGTGCACCGTTTCGTACACAATCATAACAACTATTAAACATTTAATTTTAATTAATTTCTATGCTCGCTCCCCAAAGATAGATAGATCTATCCAAGAGAGACACACATTCACTGTTTTTTTTACTCACTTTTTCTTTTAATTTTTTTGGATTTTGGTGAAAAGTTGAATTTGTCTCTTTCTCTATTTCTCCGGCGTCAATTTTACGGCGGCTACACGACGGTCAACGATGTCATTGACTGTACCGGAATTCGACTACAGAGTACGGCTGCTCTCTCTTTCTCTCTCTCTCATTCCCTAACACTGCTTCACGAATTCTCTGTAAGGTTCATTTGTGTGTTTGCTTCTTCTGTAGTTGACGCCTCCTCAGTTTGGTTTTTCACCGATCGGGTGAGTTTTCTCGTCATTCTTTTCTAGGTTTTTTTCATCTTCTTTTGCTTCGATTGGATTCGATTTGACTCTGTATATCGATCAGAGAGCATAATTTTGCCGATGTTGATAATCTGGAGCACTGTGTTAAGTACTTGAATCAGAGCTTAGTCACCTATGGATTCTCAGCTTCGCTTGACCTCTTCGCTACCGATCCTGTACGTTTAATCATCTTCGATACCGATTTTTTTTTGTCTGGGTTGTTTGATGAATCTGATTCGATTAACTTGTTTTAGGTTTCGATTGCTAGAACTTGCAATTGTATATACGCTTTGATTCAGCAGAGGCAACGAGATGTGGAATTCAGAGAATCTGCTAATGATCAAAGACAACGGTGACTTTTTTTTGTCTTTTACCTGAATGTTGATTTTTCTGTGTGCATTGTGAATCAATGGATGTTTTTAAACTAATTTAGTATCTTCTATATGATAGTGTTCAATCTTAAGCTTCTGTTACTCTGAATGAGATCGACTCTGTGATCTAGATCATGTTATGTATATAAAGAATTTTGTTACTGTTTTTGGTTTTATGTGTTTTAGAATATTGTTGTGGTGAAATCCTTTTGGAAGTAATGAAGAAGACAAAAATGCTGGCATAAAGTTACTGAAATTGCTACTTTCGTTGTATGCATATTAAATTTTTTTGCATCTGGTTTTTTGTTTATTTCAGACTTTTATCTGACATGGCGAGACTCGAGGCAAAAGTTGAAAGGCTTGAGACTCAATTGCAAGCCAAGGAGAGGGAACTTGGTTCTGTCACAAGAACGGAAGCCAAAAATACAGCGGCTTTAAAGGCGCAGAATGAGAAGTTACAGAAAGAGAGAGATGAGTTTCAGCGGATGGTGATTGCTAATCAGGTTTGATCAATAGCTTTTTACCAGCTAGATTTCTTAGTTTTTCTAATGTGGATCATGTAATGTTTCAAAGAATTTGGGAATGCTGATGCAATGCCCTTTGAACATTTTGTTTTGTTTGTGTATGAAAGCAAGTCAAGACCCAACAATTACATGAAACAAAGAAGAAAGAAAAGGAGTACATAAAGTTACAGGTATGGGTTCACACTACAAGTTCTAAGTGTTTGTAATATAGGTCGAATCTTAGTTAATGAAAAAATGATCTTATTTTAGGAGAGGTTAAACCAAGTGTTGATGGAGAAAAAGAAGGAATCGAGATCAGGCATGGAGATTATGAATCTACTCCAGGTACTAGTTTGGATTTTAAATAACTTATTATCGAGTTTTTCTTGAATATCTCCTTTGGCTAATGAATATTCTCTGGCATATATATGCACAGAAAGAAGGCAGACAGCGTGGGACATGGAGCGGGAAGAAAGCTGACTCTGATTTCTACAAAAAAATTGTAACTACCATGACAAAATGAGCTTCTCATGCCTCATATTCCTGAAATAAGGTGTTACTTATATTATTGGCGCGATATGATCTTGTCAGGTGGATGCATATGAGGCGAAAAATCAAGAACTGATGGCGGAGAACACTGATCTGAGAGCGTTACTGCGATCCACACAGGTGATCTGCTTATTCTTTTTTCTTCCCATCTGAAAAAAATTTGTGTCAAAGAATCTTTATATCGAAAACTATGATATGTTTTGACAGGGAGACATGCGTTCTTTCTTGAATGCTTCCGGTGGATTAACCAACCAATCTTTGACAGCTAATGGAAGACACGGCGCAGACCCTTCTCAGTCTCCTTTGGGCGGGAAGACGGTACATAAATCTCATTATAAGCTAAATCAATTTTCAATTGATTCCCGTTGCATATAAAACAACCAAAACACCAGTACATATCAACAAGAAAGAATATCGGTATTGACAGGACGTGTTCGACCTACCTTTTCGTATGGCTCGAGGTCAAATAGAAGATAGTTTGCGCACTAAGATGGTTTCCATTAAGGTAGAAAAAAAAAGTCTTAACTCGAGGTTACGCATTCATCGTATTTTATAGTTTCTCATTTACTAACCTGTTCCATATTTTGTTTGTTTCGATTAATGAAGGAACGTATGGGTCAGTTAGTAGATGCACAAAAAGAAGTGTCTATTACTTCAGAAGCGTCAGAGAGGGAACTTGAACTTGAAGCACAACTCGTCGAGGCACGCAGTATTATTCAAGAACAGGTATGTCAAAGCATATTCTTCTTTGATTTCTCAGTTCCTATGATCATCCAGAAACAATACAAATTTACAATCTTCTGATGCAGGAATCTATAATGACTAAACATTTACCTAAGACAGATCGGAGAAGGAACTCAGCTCCTCCACAGTCTGTCAATGGACTGCGTGGCTGAATTATTAGATTGTGAACGTCAGGTTCAAAAGATCTAATCTCTTCCTGTAATTTCTCTTGTTTTAACTAAGAAATGTCTTGTCTTTTAAATCAAATTACAGGAATATAACGTGAGTTTATATAAAATTTTATATGAATGTGGATTCGTATTTGTAACGTTGTACAGAACAGTTGCTGGCAGCAAGTTGCAAGCTGTAGAGTAGTATGGATGAATGAATGATAGGTTGTAATCATGTCGTTATGTTTTTCTTCATAATACAGATGATTTTCTTTAGAAATAAATCGAATTATTTCGTGCGATCCCAAATGCAAGTAATCATCTTTAATGATAGTAGTCAACTATGTAAGTACTGGTAAAATAGAGGTTAGGAGACTATATGTAAAGTGTAAAGAGTAAACCATGTAACAATACTATTGCCGCAAAAACAATTATCATGCTGTTTAACAAGATACAAAACATTGAGAAAGCATGTCTAATTTATATAACCTATGTAAATTTTGATGTAAAAATATTTAATTTAATCGTATTTCAAACTAATAGAAAATGTAAATCGAACATAAGTTGAAGAGTCAAAGACTTTTGTAAGACAATAATAGAATATTTATTTTGTTGACTAAAAAAAAAAGAGCATTAAATTTGTTTCTTAATTCAAGTGAAAATTATCATTGGAAAAATAGAAAAATAGCATTCCTCCTTATACCAAAATCCTATTAAATTTTTTTAAATAAAATAATATATATATATATATATATATATATATAGATGGGTGTTTTACTTGAGCACAAAACGTGTTCAGAAAAAACCACACCGTTATTTCTTACAAACTTAACCGCATATTTTAGTGGTACAAATTAATTTACACTCAAGTTTTGAATTTTTAAATGATCATGAAAGTAACCATTAAATACAAATACCAAAAATCTTGCATGAGAATTACCAGTTGCAGTTCTTTTGTTCAAATTTTAAATTTTTTTATTTTTATCACTTTTATGATACAATTACAAAATTATCAAAAACAAATCAGAGATAAATAATTTAGATTAATTTTTCTTAATTGTAATAGATTAATTTTTAAATACGTGAATTATTTCCCTAATTTAAATGATAAATTTATATGAAATATTTATTGTAAATTCATAAAATACAAATATTTATCGACGGTCATGATAACCACTAAAATCGAATATATTCTAAGGTTTTGAGGGTACACCTAAAAGTTTTCTACAAATTGAGATCTCGCATACACTTACATATATAGATGTAGACAAAAAGGAAAAGTAGACTCGTGCCTCACACCAACTGTCACTCTAAAACTTATTAAAGAAAGAAATCTATAGTTATATCATACTGTTTTGAATCATATTTGAATTAAATAAATAAAAAATGGTCAACCACAATTTATTAAGAAATATATTTAAAATTTATGAAAATGTAAGTGGTTAAAATTCATAAAAAGGGCTACATTTTTTAAAATTGCTTTAGACCGCCAATTATTTAGAGGCCGCTTTTGATAACTAAGATTTCATATTTTCTAGGGTTTTGGGATGCACCTAAATTTTTTTTATATAAAGAGATTTCACATATATTTTTGAGAGGCGCTGAAAAATAGGGGTGAGCCCTTGATAACCACACCGTCGACTTCGTCTCTTTGAATCAGCCCTTGACTTAAATCTCGTTTCGTTTTCTTTGTTTGTTTGTTTTGTTCATGATGGATATGTGTGTGTGTTTTGGTGCTTTGATTTGATAGGAAATTGGAGATTTTGAGAACTCGATGAAGATGATGGAGTTTGATTGCAAGAAAATCATTGCTGCAATTTGTAACATTCACGGCGGTTGGTGATTTTTCACCTTAATCGGAGACGCCGGAGCTAATGGTGTTGCAGAAGCGGCGGTGGTGGCGCAGATCAGGAGAACGGGAAGAAGAGGACGAGCTGGGAGGATGAGATGGGAGGATTCTGGGAGGACGACCGTCACCGGAGGATGTCACTGGAGTGGCTCGACAATTTTTTTATTTTTTTAATTAAAAAAAAACTAAAAATTGTAAAAAATTTTATTAAAAAAAAATTTAATTTTTTTTAAAAAAATTGCCACAAATTAGCTACGGAAATATTTGTGGCTACTACATTGACAGAGCCACAAAATATTTCATGGCTATTTCGTGGCTATTCTAACCATGAAACGCGCGTGACTAATTCGTGGCTCTAAACAGTAACAAAACCACGGGAAGCCACGAAATAATTTGGCCACGAAACTATAGCCATGAAATTTTTTGTGGCTTTCCGTGGCTATTTAGACATATAGCCATGAAAATATCTCCTTAGCCACGAAAATTTGCGTGGCTATATGCAGTTTTTTTAGTAGTGGTTGTGTTGCTATTGAAATGTAAATTTACGTCCTTTCTCTCTTCATGATAAGAGACAGCTTGTCTATAAACTGTCGAAAGATTCCCATAGAGCCTTTAAAAAAGTCTTGCACGACTGGACCAGCGACGAGATTCGACAGATCTTACGTGAAGAATCAGAGAAAGAAAGAAAATACACCGGCTTGACGAAAGATGAGATCATCAACAAGCTTTTAAAAATTGTATCAAAGAAAAACACTGGAGATCGTGAGGTAGAAGAGAGGAATTCATCACCAAAAAGACAGAGGAAAGATCTTGATCCTTTGCACAATGTGACTCTGTCAGCTAAAACTAAAGGTAACAAACATGTTCTGTAGTATTAATTTTCCATTTACAGCATTCTTCTGTTTCTATATGCTAACTCGAACATAGCATTGATCAGGCAAGACTATCTACGGTAAAAACTTGGCTTGTCAGGCTGAACCGAGAAGGGAAGACACTTTTTTCAAAAGGTGCTCTTGTTGTATATGCTATAAGTATGATAGCAACAAAGATCCTAGTCTCTGGTTAACCTACAATCCGGATCCTCCATTGGACAGTGAATCTTGTGGCTTGTTGTGCCATCTAGATTGTGCTTTCAACAGTGAGAAATCGGATCTGAAGGAGGATAAGCCAAGTAGTGATGTTGATGGATGCTTCTACTGTGTCTCCTGCGGCAAAACAAACAGCTTACTTGAGTAAAATCAATCACACTATCTTCTTTAGTTCTTTTTTTTTTTGGTCAACCACTTAATTTATAAATTAAGATTTAAAAGGCCCAAACGACTACAAGGAGCAAATTGAAGTGAAAACAAAAGAACTCAGAGGCTTTTGGATACAAATAGATGGGCTCGCAGACCTAGTAAGGTTCAATTTGGAGACGGGCCACAGAGGCCCACTCAACAAACTGGAAATAGACAAGAGCTTAAATAGATGGGCCTCGCACGAGGCCCAAAATTCAGCCGGTTGAAACTTTAGGGCCCAGGGCCCGTTAAGAGAAGCTGAAGGAAACGCGGCACTCAGCCGCAGCCAGAGATGAAGATGGAGAAACGACAACTCCCCGTAGCAGCGACGGAGACACCGGAGCAGCGACGAGGAGAGGGGAAACAGTGACGAAAGGTTCTTCGAAAGGTTATTCCCCGAAAGTAAGGTGGATACCACGGCCGAGGTCTTCCGAGGTGAGTGGCCGTAGGAAAACGAGACGATGACAGACGGGAGCCATGAGCAGAAAAACGAGCACGAGGAGAGCGGAACGGAGCCAGAGGCGACGTCGACAAAAGCCTCCGCCGCCCAAGGTCGGAGGAAGCAGAAGCACTTTCAGATATAGGATTACCTAGGGAAACGGGCTAGATTGGTATTTTAAGTCTCTACTATCTTCTTCAGTTCAGTTTCTATATTTTAATACAATCTTTGATGGATACTTATTTTCTCTCTATTGCTTTCTTCTCAGATGTTTGAAGAAGCAATTGATGATTGCAACTGAAGAAAGAAGAGTAGACTTACTTTGTCTCCGTCTTCTCTTGGCTGAGAAGCTTCTAAAGGGCATAAAGAAGTACAGAAAAATATCTAAAGAGGTGGGGAAGCTATGAAGCTTTTAGAAACTAAACTCGGTGTACCTCTTAGTGGTCTTCCATCAGAGATGCGTAGAGGGATCGTTAACAGACTTTGTTGCACGAAAGACGTGAAGAAACATTGCTTTTCTTCTTTGAAACTGATTGATGATCTTCCCCTGCCTTCTAAGATGCAAAGTAAGATCAATAAACACTTATGATAAATTAATACAGTACTTTTGTTTTCTTCTTCAGTGCTTGATTCATTATGAACCACAGGATCATCAAAGATCAGATTTGAAAATGTGTTGGCGAGTTCTGTTACTTTGGTTATTGGTGTCGAAGAATCTTCCTCAAAGGGAACCACCAATCATTACAGCGTATGGCATCGTAAGGTCTCGGAGAAAGATTACCCAATCGGTTCGACTTGTGAATTGTTCAGTCCAAACACAAGGTTTGTTGTCTCTGGTCTAATTCTAGCTATAGAGTATTGCTTCAAAGTTGTTTTCTTTAGAGGTGCCAAAGAATTGAGCGTAGATGAATCCAAATTCTCTACACAAACCCTCCAAGAAGAAGGAGCGGTAGCAGTTTTA
Source organism: Boechera stricta (assembly GCA_018361395.1). NCBI lineage: Eukaryota > Viridiplantae > Streptophyta > Magnoliopsida > Brassicales > Brassicaceae > Boechera > Boechera stricta. Next base: position 9,802,480 of record CM031542.1, read on the forward strand.
TTGAATTTGATAAGCTGTTTTATAAACTGCAACAATTTTTCACCTCCACGGCCTTCATTACAAAATAAATTCAACAGTGAAGGCAAAAGGGTAAACACCATAACCGATTCTGATGTTAGACAGATCAAGAAAAACAATTCTTCTGAAGAAAAACAGTTGGTTCTAGAGAATTTTTTGTCCATCACTCATAGATTCAGGTCAGATGAACTCAATGGCCATCAAGAGAGACCCGAGAATGCGAACAAAATGGAGAACGTAGCAAGCTGCAGCTTTGGGTTTGAGCATTGTGTGAAGCTCATTAGGCAGCTTGAGTGCTCAGGTCATATCAAGAGTGATTTCAGACAGAAGTTTCTCACTTGGTATAGCTTAAGAGCGACGGCTCGGGAGAAATATGTCGTGAAGACATTCGTTGATACTTTCAAATAAGATACAGCGGCTCTGGCTGAGCAGCTCATTGATACATTCTCTGATTGCATATCAAGAAAGCGTCCTGCAATTGGTGGTGGCATCTGATAAGCATTGATTGAAGTTTTAAGTCTTTTTTTTTAAACTCTCTTCTGGACTATTTAGAAAAGATTCAACTTATTTTCTTCTTCAGTTGGAATCCCCTATATATTATTTGGGGAGTATATTTATAAATAAATATTAAAAAGTGTAAATATTTACATCACATTGTCATTACTTCGAAGAACAAATTTTAATTTCTCATTAAGGGTAATTTAGTCATTAGTTATTATGTGATCTTTTAATTAAATCATGGCCATCGATTTTTTTGCCACTAATCAGGGCCATTGATTCTTTAAAACCTAAACCTTTATATTATTTGGAAAGTACATTTATAAATAAATATTAAAAAGTATAAATATTTACATCACATTGCTATTACTTCAAAGAACAAATTTTAATTTCTCATTAAAGGTAATTTAGTCATTAGTTATTATGTGATCTTTTAATTAAATCATGGCCATCGATTTTTTTTCACTAATCAGGGCCACCGATTCTTTAAAACCTAAACCTAGGTCGACTAATCACTATTTCCTATATAAACCTATGTCGACTAAATCTAAACCTATGTCGACTAAGAAGGTACTTTCTTTTATATTGATTCATCGATTTTTTAAAAAAAGAACATGATTATGTTAATGGTTGTATCTGTGTAATATTTACAGGCTCATTACCAGATTCATCAAATAATCAATCTTCCTTGAATATGCCGTTCTAGAACTATCCACTGTTCACGATATTTACCATGGGTATGTTTGAACAGACTTAAGACTTTATTTTACTCTTTAAAGGATCATGTATTAAACTGAGTTTGTTGTTGTTTCTTGGTGGATCAGAATTCGACATTGCAACACTATACGCAATATAAAGCGTTGGAGTTGAGATGATGTGTGAAGGATCTTCAACGATTGTGTAGTACTGCTCACGGCTCTATTCTATGCTGTGAGAGAGAAGTACAGTCAACACAAAGTAAGTTTGTTTTATTTTTGATTGTAAGAAAAATTAAGAATGATGATTAAGTTGTTTTATGTCTAATAACGATTGGGTTTGTGTTTTTTTTTTTTGCAGTACAAGTTTGTGGGAAAGAAGTTCTGTCCATCCACAATTGTAAATATCCTATAATCTAGATTCTAGGATATACCCACAGTAGCTATAAATTATAAGATCAGTATTTCATTGAATCTTTATTTGTTTTCTAATTTCAGAATGAATATGCTTACGATTTTTTAAAATTATTGATCTAGTTTCCAAAATCAAGATTCTTGTTTCAAAAAGTTTTATAATTCTTTTCTAAAGTTTCCAATTGGTATATATTGGTTTAAGAATCACGGATGATCCCTATGGTGCAAACAATGCTGCAAGTTTCCAGCCTTCGACAAGATCTGAATGGTCTTCATTTGTTTCATGGCACTACCAGTGTCAAGAATAATCATTTATTTTGTCTACAATTTTGTAAATTTTTAACAGAAAATTAAATAAAGTTTTAAATTTTTCTAAATGCATTATGCATGGTTGTATATTGTTACGATTACTTTGCGTATAAGATTTAAAAGCGAGAGTCTAATTAATTAACCGTAATATTTTTGAGAAAGCTGTTACAGATTCAATTCAATAAAATATCCAATAGATCATGTATAAAAGTATATCAGAAATCCGCGCTCGGATCAAACTTATTTAAGCAACACTAAATTCAATAAAAATGAAAGTATATCAGAAATCAAAACCGATTAAATATAAATTAAAATATAAACAATTTCGAAAATAAAGGAAATATATCTCTTTTCTACTGCTGAGGATCGTGTTCCCTTCATATCTCTCTTGACAACTAACTAATGAAATGTTAGCTCTTTTTGTAATTTTTTTTGTAATTATATGTTAGTTTTAAAACGGAAAATTATTTGGACGAAATCTCCTCTATATCTCTCTTGACACTGACAAATTATTTCCAAATTTAAATTCAAATTTCAATATTTCCTAATAATTAGAGATAACAATACTTCCATATTCCCATAATAAAATTTAAAGATACTGAAATCGTGTATATTAAGTGTTAGTTTTAAAACGGTAAATTTCAAAGACATAATCTCCTCTATATCTCTTTTGACAACTAACTAATTATTTTCCCATAAAATTATATTCCCATAATATATACGATTATATGGGAATAAAATTATATTCCCATAATAAAATTACTAGATTCTGAAATCGTATATATTAAATGTTAGTTTTAAAACGGATAATTTTTTCAAGGACATAATCTCATATATATCTGTCTTGACAACTAACAAATTATTTTTCCATAAAATTATATTACCATAAAATATACGATTATATGGGAATAAAATTATATTCCCATAATAAAATTACTATATTCTAAAAATCGTACATATTTAATGTTAGTTTTAAAACGGAAAATTTGGAGAACGTAATCTCCTCTATATCTCTCTTGACATATAACAAATTATTTCCAAATTTAAATTAAACTGAATAAATTTTAGTTACATATCCCGTAACAAAATTTAGAAAATAAAGGAAATATTTCCCTTTGCTACTTAAGCTAAGGATCGTGTTCCCTCAATATCTCTCTTGGCAACTAACTTATTAAATGTTAGTTATTATTTGATAGATTATTTTTTGTTATTAAATGTTACTTTTAAAACGGAAAATTTCTTGGGCGAAATCTCCTCCATATCTCTCTAACAAATTATTTTTGAAATTAAATCATTTCATATTATCGTTTTTTCTTAAGGAAATTTAACACTCTTCAAGGACGAAATTCCCTCAATATCGGAGATGCCAACTAACCATTTAATTTGTTAACGAGAACACTTAAAATTTGATATGATTAATTTACATATCCGAAACTTCTCATATATATCCTGCAATGAGATTGAGAGAATTTATAAATAAGATACGATTGACTGTATTTGAGATATCTCAACTTCTTACTTATTCTACGAAACACCTAATTTATATTTTATTTTAAACAATAATTAATTGGCCAAATGTGCAAAGATGGGCTAGATATCAATTAAATGAGCCAGATGTGGATATAAAAACAAATATATGATATACTGAGTATTGACATTAAAAAAAAACTATATATTGATCAATATCATATAACTGAATATACGCCCTAACATAATATAGCTAAAATAAATATATAATATGAATAAAACATAAATTATATTTTTACTCCTACAACAAAATCACTTATTTTTAAAATATCAATTTAAAATTTTTATATCTAAAAACTTCAATCATAATCTAGTTTAACATTATTGGAACCTTTACATGGAACAACATAATTTTAGTATTGATTTAGATTTTGGATTGTAATATTTTCTCTACTTTGTCAGATTCTCTAAATTTACCCCCAATTATTGAATATAAACTAACGGTGATAACTTTGTGTTAAAAAAAAAAAAAAACTAACGGTAATAAACATCATTACCGTTAATAGCTTTTGTAGATTTTTTTGGTTTTCTCTGAAAAATGGTTTTTTAAAATCTTGTAAAAAAAAAAACTATTATAATTTCTTAAAAAGTTTCAAAAATACTACAAATTTGTACGTATTTTATAGAACATTCGTAAAGCAAGGGTGTCCCCTAGGCCCTAGCTAAATGAGTTAGGAACTTTTCGTGAAGCACAACTTTGTGGTATTTTTTTTTCTTTTTTTTTTTGTAATTAGGATGTTTTTGGTAGTCTTGGAAATATCTTCCGTTTTGTTTTGTTTATTACTGTTGATAGATAAAAACCGAAAACCCTATCTTTCTCTCTTTGGTTTAAAGCATATTATACCATCTACTTAAAATTGAAAGGTTTGGTCTAACGGTCTTCAACTTCGACCCCAAGAAAAGTGAAACGACGTCGGCTCCAGATGATGGTGAACCTGGATCTTGTTGTTGGAGTGGGCTCTCGGTCAGTGAAGCCCAACTAGACCCATTCAACTAGAGTGTTATAAAAACATACATACGTTTGTTCTGAGTTTTAAAAAGCTGAGAGTTCTTCTTTGAAGCTTTTTCTTCTTATTCTCCAAGTCTTTAATAGGTTAATAAGAAAGAGAGAGAGAATAAGTGACGCTTAACACCATTGTAACTAGCCCTGGGACTTCGGTTATTCGGTTCGGTTCGGTTAATTTTTTCGGTTTTCGTTTTTTTTTGTTTTTGGAAATAGTAACTATTTGAACCCGAATGAAAATTTCGTTCGGTTCGGTTTGGTTTCGGTTCGGATTTTGGAATCGAAAATACCGGAAATATCCAAAAATACCCAAAAATATCCAAAAATACCCAAAAATATCCAAAAATACCCAAAAATATCTGAAAATACCTTAAAATATCCAAAATACCCTGATTTTTCAGTTCCATTCGGTTTTTTTTTGTTTTCGGTTATTAACCGAACCGAACCGAAAACCAATTATCAAATTTGGAACCGATCGGTTACTATGCAAAAACCGAATCAAACCGAATGCCATATTTTGGTTCGGTTCGGTTCGGTTCGGTTTTTCGGTTTTGGTTTATATTCCGAGGGCTAATTGTAACAACTAACAAGCATATGTAAGAAAGCTATTTCTACATGGGCATCTACCCAAATCCACTAAACTCACGCTTAAGCCCATTCCCGGCCCAGCCCACGAGTGGTTTGGTTTTGCATGGGTGGTTCTTTATCTTACACTACAGTGTTCCCAAACTAGCTTTTACCCCTGTTATGAGTTATCTACTAATAGTAGACTGCTATATACATTTGTGAGATCTACAAGTGCAGGACAAATGGTATTTTGTCAATTTTATGTTTTCCAAGCAATTCAGTTTAGACATTCATTTTTTCATTCAAAACGAACTTCAATTTTGGCATAGAAGTACACTACGTTATAATATTCATAGCAAGGAATCCATGTCTCGCATTTTCCGGTCATTCCATCAAAGAAATATGTCGGAAAGTTGCATGGAAAAGTGATCGGTGCATTTGTCACAAATTAAGTTCCAACACTTTACATAGTGGAGACTGCATGGCAAAAGTTCCCTTATGAGATGTACTCACACTCATAAAAGTTCTTGTGTTCATTTGTGTTTTGCGATTCTTCGATCGATTGATAGTTTAGATTCTGGTACGAGACTAAAACTGAGAGGTTATTGAGGTTGAATCGTCAATAAAAATTGTAATGATGTGTTGCATTTTCTAAAAGACATTAACTTATACAGTTATACGATAATAATTCACAATTACATTTAATCATTATCAAGTACCTCATTTGTACTCCTGTTCTTTGAAGAATGATTTTTATTTTTTCCTTTTTTTCCACACAAGTTGAAATGTTGTACTATAATTAACATTTTTTCTAGTTTCCACACTTTAACAAATTGCAATTCACTATTTTTAGCTTTCAAATGTCTCATTGACATAACATATAACTCTCATTTGTCGTCAATAGACAGTGGAGGAGCAATTTTTTTTTTTAGATTGACATGGTGTTAAAACCATTAAATCAATAAAAATGATTAGAAAAATCTATGTGAAATTTTTTCAAAAAGTCATTCTTTTAGTTACAAAAAGTATATGATTAGGCATTGGACGACCAAATAAATCCTAACTTGGTTGAATTTGGCTCAAACCGAAACGGTTGAACCCGAAACCTCATTAAAAGGGCACTGCTTTTGTAGCGTCGCTTCTTCACCATCTCGTGAAGAATGCAAAGGCCAACTTTATTGCATGCATGCGTACTTCGGTATCAGTAAAATACTAAAATCTCTCTTTCTAAGACAAAAATGGCCAGACTCTTCACTATTCATCTCTTGGGACCATTTCCTCGTCCGATTATATATACTAATCTCTATTGATAAAACTCGAACCTCTATAAAATTTATTTTTGCGCATTATAGTCAATTATTTCTCCCCATAAAGTAAATGATACTTCTCGAGTATATAAAATCAACTGACATTACTCGTTTCAGCTTTTTACAAAAAGAAAAATATTGTTATGCAGATAGTTTAATGTATTTGTTAGAAAATTCCAGCTTCGGATGATTTCATATTAGAATCAGGTCATTATTTTATGACTTATTTACTTTGTTACTCTACTATAATTAATGTCGGTTGAATTATGTTCTCTATGCAAATCTACGTTTGAAAATGGATTTCTTCCTATTCATCTTTGTTAATTTAGAGATAGAGAAAAAAAAAACAAAAATTTCTAGTTTAGGACATTTATAAAAATTGTACTTTCCCTATAGCATTGGAAATTACAAAATGAACTAATGATTTAGAAAAATAAAGAGAGTATGTACAGCATTCAAATGATTTTGGGACCCAGGTCTTAAACAAAAGAGCTAATAAGCCAAACGTTGTAGTCAAGTCTGAAATAATGAATTCTGATTGGTAGTGACTAATGAATAATGATGTATTACCAAATGAATCTTACTAATTTTTCATTTACATATTGTTCAAACTATAATGGAAGATATCAAACATTGGCCATATTTTAGATATAAATATCACTTTTCAAGTAAGTTTCTATGGTTTTTATGAGTTACTTTTACAAATTTAGATTTAAAAGAACGGAACTAGGATTCTATTTACAGTATTTGCATTTGAATATGAGGATAGTACAACTTTGATATATAGCATTAAATTGAATGAAAAAAAAAAATCAGAATTGTGTAGTTAATTGATGTTGATCAACTTTAGATAAATAGATTGTACTGTTAAGCAACTTCGATAACTATATCTAAACAAGGTCTTCCAAAAATTCACGGGCTAATGTTGATATATGACATCAAACAAATATATATTTATATAATAAAAAGTAAATCCGATATGAAATAACAAAAGCTTAGGTTTTTAGCTGACAATAAAATGTAAAGGTTGTTGTCGCTGTCTAATATAAAGAATCGAGGTCTCTCACTGGATAATGGTTGGGGTCTCGTGAATAAAAGTGAAATGTCGCCGTCTTGATAGCTTTGGCTACATGTACAGATGTACTCTTCAGTCTTCACTTTAGTATTTTTTTTATATGGTCATCGACCGACGGTCTTATATTTCTTCCTCAAATATATGTAAATTTGTAAGAAAAGTTTTGGTCGTAGAAGTTTCGCTGAAAAAAAAAATTCATATTTTTACAGCTTCTTTGTCATATATTCCACTTCAAATCTTCCTTTGTAAAAGAGAAGGAAACAATTTAACTTCCAAGTGTGATGGAAATGTGGTATGGATCTAAGGTAATAAGTGTAAATTCTCTAAATCTTTGGATTCAAATTTTTTAATGCAATTTTTGCACGTAGATTTGGTCTCACTTGAAATCCTCAAAATTAGTCAAGTGTTTTAACGAAATTAGAATATTCAGCATTAATTTTTTTAAACAATTTTTTGAAAAAAATAACTTTTGTATCTAGTGAACAAAGTAAATAAAATAAATAAACTTTTGTGTCATATCAAAATTCTCAAATCAAATACACTAACTTCTGTAAAAAATCCCTTCTAGATAAATAACCGAGGTTCGTCTAGTAAAACATAAATAAATATTATAAACAGACTCGATCACTAATAATGATGTACTTTTGTCAATTTGTTTATTAATGTCTCAATTTAATTAACAACGTCGCTTTAAAACAAAACATTATCTCAGTAGACGTTAAGTAAACTGTTCCATTCACAGAGATCAATCATGTCCAAGTAAATGCCATGCGTCGTCTTCTGAACTTTTGAAGTTGATATGAGGCCGTAATATTTATTAATAAATAATTAATATACATGTACCGTCCAACTAATATAATATCTATACAGGCCAATAAACTTTAGACACTTGAAGGATGTAGAGAAGACAATTAGAAGAAGATGAAACATTCAGTTGAACTGAACATGTTTTGCTTCTTCAGTTGTTTATGTTAGTTAGATCAACATACGTATATTAATATTGAAATATTGGGTTTTTAGTGTTTTCAATCTCGTATTTTTATATTTATTTTGAGTCTTCTGTTGCTTCTTTATCCATTCTGGTATTTTTTTTGTTGTGTCTTGAGTCTTGTACAAATTTTGAGAAAATATGCCGAAATTGGACGTTTTTGGATGCGTTCGGATCGAGGAAGGATGAAAATAGGAAGGGACCAATTGGTTTCTCCGTGGGATCAATCGGTGGGTTGATGTACAATCGAAACGTGACATTCTAGACGTTGCAGGACTGATCGGTCAGTTGATGTAAAAGTGAGACGTTACATTCCACACGTTGTAGAGCCGATCGGTCCCTTTCCCTCACGGACGAAGACTACTTTTCTTTTATTGTTTTCGTTTTCTATTTTCTGCAAGAGGCATAAATACCCCAAAAACCTAATTAGCAAAGCATTATTTTTCTACGATTTGTTAAAGAACAGTAAGCAACTGTTGGCAAAGGAATCCATCTTTTTTTACACTTTAGAGAAGATTTATAAACCTTTCTTATTATTTCTGCAATTTAATCATGTTTTCTTCATCTATGATTTGTGTTGTCTTTTTTGCTATGTGTGAGTAGTTCTCGAATTGAGGTTTAAGGTTCTAAGTAGGGGATTCAATGATCTAATGATTTGATTGTTGTTTGAGGCTCTATATCCTTTGGTTCTTCGATTCACATGTACTTAATGCTAAAATTGGCTTGATCATCCTACTTTAGAATATAGGTTTTTATGTGTATCAATAATGTTTGATAGAACACGTGAATGAATGTGAATTGAGCAATGTGATACTAACCAATGAAATTTGATGCTAGAGAGTATTCTGAACTGAATGAACTTGTTTGTTAATGCAAATTTGACAGGTTGATTTCAAATGACAGTATACTAATTGAATAGTCAAGTTTAATGATTGATTCCTTGAGAGAAGATTAGTCTAGTTTGTGTTAATGTTCAAGAATGATGCTTAATTTTTGAGTTTCTTATTTCGATCTTTCATTAACCATTGATATCTGAATTACCGACCGCTTTCCGACGATCGCTTATTTCGACGAAATTTAGACGGAATAGCGAGCAAAACAGATTTCGTTGGAAAGTGGTCGCTAAATTGCGACCACTTTCCGACTAATTAAAGTGGTCGTTGGAAAGTGGTCGCTAAAGTGGTTTATTATTTGCTACCACTATCCCACGACATCATGTAAATAATTTAGAAAATCGTAGATTAGTAGATCGATTATAACTTATACATTGTAGAACTGAATCTTTAGATTTTCATTTATTTTTTAATACTGATATGATGCTAGACTTTTTAAAAATTCTAGATATCTCAGGACTTTGTCACCGCATCGATTGCTAAACTTGTACTATTATGTTTACGTTATATACTAAAATTTATATTAAGTTAGTAAAATTTGAAACAAAAATATGTGTAAAATGACATTTTTTAGGATTTTTAAAGTTTCATTACTACTTACTATTATCATAAAGATCGCTATGTTGTCGCTAAATTGCATTTAAAAAATTAAGATCGTCCGAAATGCAAATTCACCACTTTTCGACAAAAATTAGGGTTTTATTGTTTGCGACCACTTTCCCATGACATATGTTGTCGCAATCGTTTTAAAACCTTACTAGTTATATATTTGTTTTACGAAGAATTTGCAAAATGTTAATGTGGTCTAGTGGTTATTTGATTGTCTTTATACCTTAAGGTCTTGAGTTCGAATCCTACATGATACAATTTTTCGAAAGTCGCCGCCGCGAAAGTCAGCCGCGCCGGAGGTAGACCGTTGAAAAGTCATCGGAATTTATGTTGTCTAAAAGTGGTCGCAAAATTAGCGACCACTTTTAGACGATATTTTTTGCGACGACTTTCCGAGAGGACAAAGTGGTCGCAAAATTAGCGACAACTTTCAGACAAATGAACAGTAACGACCTCTCAATGCGACCACTCAAAATTGGTCGATAATTTGTCGAAATATGTTGTTTCCGACCGATTAGCGATGGTTTTGGTCGTCGCTAAACGAGCCTTTTTCTTGTAGTAGTATGACCCCAATGTCTTTTATCATATAATCTACATCGTTTTTTCTTTGCATTTTTATTTACAAGTTTGAAAGCATAAACCAAAAACTGTTTGTTTTAGCTAAGAACGGCTCTCGAAAGTTTTTAGCATATCATTGATCCTTGCGGATTTAACCTTGAATATACTGCCGCGCACTTCACTGCACATGCGGTTTAAGTTTATTGGGTTATTACTCGAACAATCAAATATATCTAAAGTAAAAGTTAATTGGTAGCTAAATTGTTCAAATATATAGCAATATGTATATAGCTGCATCTTCTTTCTTATAGATCTCTATAATGATTCATGATACATATCTAGATTAATATTTTCATATTTTGCTTTTATGGTATTCCAGATTTGAGGAAAACTACTTATAATCTTCAAATGAACTCAAGAAGGTTGACCTGGTGTCCGTATTTATTTGTATCTACCAATGCTTAAGTCTAAGCTAGTCCCTTTTTATACGAAAATTTGTGTTATCATAAATTCATAATTATAGTTAAAAGATTCTCCATTGCAATTTAAGCAACTCCGCTTTAAATGAAAGGGGAGAGCCATAACTTTATAACTTGAAGATAAGATAACCCAATACGCAAAAAAAGAAAAAGAAATAAAAGAACTTCTTTATTTGTTCTGTTTACATTATTATGTTTACATTTGAGAATAAAATATAAATATTTTGTTTTTCTTACAACCTTCTCTTTCATTTATGCAAAACCTATATTTTTTTCTCTCTACGTTTGCATTTTTCCGTTTGCATAAAAATGTTTGTAAAACAATACCGAAATCTTCAATTGTACGTATATAATCACAGGATTTCAACAGATAAACAAATATATAAACACGAAAATTAATCAAGTCATAGTCCTAGAGCTCACAAAAAAAAAAAAAAAAACTGAAAAATTTGTAATTTCACATATATGTACATACTTGCATAGATATATTAAAGTTGAAAATGATAAATTTTGCCCTAATAGTGATTCTCTAGGATTGGGGCTAATAAAACTGACGAGTGTTAGGCCGCATAGAATGCAAATTTGGACGACCTAACAATAGTTTCACTTAAATAAGCAAAATATGTTAGGCTTGACTTTTAAAAATATAAAGAGTGTTTGAGAAGAATCCATTATATCTCTGTCAAAGTGGCATTGTGTTTTTTTACTTCATTAACTACTCGACAATAATCTGACCACAATTATTTGACGAATCCAAATACACCAATTGACTACCCCTACATATCTAAACCGCCATTAACTCAATCGATTTAAGAGTTGTGTATGTTTCTATTGCAATTCAAATACGATTTTACGTTTCAAAATATTATTCCTTACCTATAATTTCCGAACTCTGAAATTTGCGAAACAAACAACATGGGAAAGAAAAAGTAAAATTGAGAACATGGATATCCTCCAGCGAAGCTACCTGCCTTGTGAGATAAGAAAAAAAAAAAAGCATAAACAAAACATTAAAGTCTGACCCACACAACACAAAGTTCCTTCATCCTTTTTTTTGTGTAAAAACACTTCATAACTCCAATCGCCAAACGCCAAACGTGGAAATCCCATAAACGCTAAACTCTGTTCTCTGTGGTCGACCTCACCGTAAACCTTCACCAACCCAAATTTAATTCTTCTGTGTTTTTATTCACAAAATACAAAAAAAACAGACAGATAATAATTATCTCTCTCCCTTCTCATCTCACTCTGTATCTTCTTCTTCCTTCTTCTTCTTCTTCTCTCTGTGATTGCATAAAACCTCGAGAGTTTCTTCTTCTTTTCCATTCAAAAAAATGAAGTACATTCGAAGCAACAGCTTGAAACGTCTCTTCTCCTTTAAACGACGCAGTTTCGACTCCGACTCCGAGAACTCAACTCCTCATACGGCTTCTTCCACCAAATGCGTCGAGGGTTTTCAAGAAACAGAGCAGTTTCAAAGACCCAAATGGAAATGTTTCTCCTTTGAAGAAATCTACGACGCAACCAACGGTTTCAACTCAGGTTCTGTTCTCTTCTAGAAACTTCAGTTCCTATGATGTCTCTTTTTCACTAAGTGGGATTTTTTTTTGTTTTTTTGCAGAGAACTTGGTAGGTAGAGGTGGATTTGCAGAGGTGTATAAAGGGATATTGAGTAAAAATGGTGAAGAAATAGCTGTGAAGAGGATAACAAGAGGAGGTAGAGATGATGAGAGGAGAGAGAAAGAGTTTTTAATGGAGATTGGAACAATTGGACATGTTTCACATCCTAATGTCTTGTCTCTTCTTGGTTGTTGTATTGACAATGGTCTCTATCTTGTTTTCATCTTCTCTTCTAGAGGCTCGGTTGCTTCTCTCCTTCATGGTAAACAATATTCACAAAAACTGTTGTTTTTTTATTTTTGCTTAGGGGTTGTTACAATTCTTGAGTTATGTGCTGTTTTTGTTTGTATTTTAAAGATTGTATACTGTTTTGTGTAGATTTGAATCAAGCACCATTGGTGTGGGAGACAAGGTATAAAATTGCAATTGGGACAGCAAAAGGGCTTCATTATTTACACAAAGGTTGTCAGAGAAGGATCATACACAGAGACATTAAATCCTCCAATGTTCTCTTAACCCAAGATTTTGAACCACAGGTCCTCTGTTTTTATCTTCTTCTTAATTTTCTACTATTTCATTGTTTAATAATGTTTCTCCCCTTTTATTTTCCATTTTATAATATGATATATTAAAATAATCAATTATCTTTGTTTTTGTAGATATCTGATTTTGGGTTGGCAAAATGGCTGCCTTCTCAATGGTCTCATCATTCCATTGCTCCAATTGAAGGCACATTTGGGTACTATTTACTCAAATTTTATTTCCTTTTTTAGAAAGTGTCTAATATGTTTAATAAATATATGATTAATAATTTCCAAAAATAAACCAAACAGGCACTTAGCACCAGAGTACTATACACATGGGATTGTAGACGAGAAGACTGATGTGTTTGCCTTTGGAGTATTCTTGCTTGAACTCATTTCTGGTAAAAAACCTGTTGATGCTTCTCATCAAAGCCTACACAGCTGGGTAAATCCAAATTAACTCCATTTTTATATACCATTTATTGGTTATTTTATCGCATAAGTTGTCTTATAATTTTTGGTTTGACTAATCTCCAAAACATTTTTTATTATAAAAATCCATATATTTCCAAAAGTGTGATTGGTAAAAGTTTTATAAATTTTATACACCTGTTTTATCACTGTTACATCATAGTTTTACCAATCAAACTTATACTCCACCAAATTTAGATGTTGTAGGTTTTTCTGTACACTTAAAAATCAATACAACCGAAAAAAATGTATTTTCTTATTCAGTTTTATGATTTGTAGTGTTGATTATTATTTTTTATAAATAGAATATGATGACTATATTGTTATATGATTCGATGTTTATATAAATATTTATACATTGAAAATTTTGTAATTCAGGCAAAACTGATTATCAAAGATGGAGAGATTGAGAAGCTGGTGGATCCGAGGATCGGTGAAGAATTTGATATCCAACAACTTCATCGCATAGCTTTCGCAGCGTCTCTCTGTATCAGATCTTCGTCTATATGTCGACCTTCCATGATCGAGGTACGTTCATTAAGCTCATTAATCATAATCATTAATAGTTTACTTCAATATATATGTTTAGTTTAATTAGTTTATTTGACATATTTGGTAGTTTATTTTTCTTCTTAGAGTGAGTCATTTGTTTGTTTTCTTCCTTTCATTTATATAACTGAAAACCTTATTTGGGCAACAAACAAATAACTAAGTGTCATGAAATTATATTTTTTCCCTACAGAAAAAGTTATTTATGATTGGTTCATAATGAGACGTAATCGTGTCGATATGTTACTCAACGATCGCTTTTCAATTAGCTCATCGGCTGCGTGACTAAAAAATGTCTTTGGTCATTAACTATAACCATCTTTATTTAATAAGACATATACATCAAACATTTACATTATGTTTCTTTTTCTTTGTTATTGAATAAAAAAAAAACAGCACCTTTCAACTTGTTAATTTAATCCAAAGCTCAATTACCGACACCTAATCTTAATCACAGTCCCATACAAAACAAAACAAGCACTATAGTTCTATTGTGATTATTGAATAATGAATTTAAAAAAGTATTATGAAAGAGGCTCATTTACCGACACTTAACTTTAATTAAATATCCAATTAAAATAAAAACAAAAATTATAATACCAGATTACTGCAGTTTCGACGACTTAATCAATTGTTATCAAGAAGATGTTATAACAATTACTACATTATTACAAGATTGATTGTTAAGATATATTCTTAGTTGCTAATTTTTTATTACTCTTTATGTTTATGTGTGGATTTATGGTACATTAGGTATTAGAAGTACTACAAGGAGAAGATATAGAGAAGGAGAAATGGAAAATGGAAGAGGAAGAAGAAGTGAAAGAAGAGTTTTGGGGATATGAAGATCTTGAGGATTGTGAATGTGATTCTTCAATCTCACTTTCTCCTCCTGACTCTATCTCTAACCGAAGTTCTTCACACCGTAGTCGCTAGATCTAAAATTAGTTGTAAAATGTTGAAAAATCAATTTTGTTTTATTGTATATATTTGTTTAGTGTTGTCTATTTCATAAACAAATGTAGTATTCATTGAGGTGTTTTATTTATTTTTGGATGTCGACAGTTTATAATATTATAACCAAACTCTATCCAGAGTTTACAAACTCTATAGTTATGATATGAGTAGAAGACATTAAGAGCTAGGGTCCCATTGTTTTGCATTTACTAATTACAGTTTTACTTATTAAAGTAAGCACAATAAAAAATTTCAACATATATCTTTTGAAGATTGTAATGCAAATAAAATAAAAATAATGAGTGGTCATATCTTAATTTAAAATCTTTTTTTTTTCATTAGCCCATATTTTAATCTCATGCAGGGGAGTGAAGTTGAACACTAGAACTCCAGTGTTATACGAGAAGAGCTGAACAGCCGTGGCCACCAGCTTTCATCAAAAAAATAAAATACTTTTTTTTTTGGTTTTCAATGTTAAACCTTATACTAAAATTAACTGATTACAAACCTAAACGAATAAATGTAGCTCTCGATCGAAAGAGAGATACCCAATCTGGAACACCATGTAAGATAGATAATTAGATACTAAGAGTTTTTGATCTTTACAAAAAAAAAATTGATATAGAACCAAAATAAAATATTTTCTTAGACATTCAATAATTAAGATTTTCTACCAAAAGTAAGCCAATATTACCATTATCAAAGAGTCATCAAGATCCCTGACTCCACCAATTTGAGCATGCCACACCTTAGGCTTAGGATACCATTTGATGATAAATGATTCTATCTAAAACTAAAAAACATTAATCATTGAATTTACATAATTTGTTTACAATAATAATGCAGCCTTGGATCAATACAAGAATAATAAGTTAAATGTGGATACTTATTTGGTGGGAGCCCATGCCAGGTGTACGGCACAGAAAATCATCGTATTACCACTCTATAATTAAATAACCCGTAAGTATATTTATGTTAATACAATAACATTGACGTTTCTACCGTCTTCGTTACTTGCTTTAACTTGACTTGAGTGTAACAAAAGATTTTACATATAAACATATCTTGTTAGTATTAATTAGTGTATGGTTTGCATAGTGGGCGATTATGCAGTTCTTTTTGGTGTCCAATAGTTTCGTATCTGTTTAGACCGAAAGAAAATAACAAAAACAACTTTTCTTATTAATGTTTAGGAAACTTAACTCAAAACTTAAACTTTTTTTCTCTAAATCTTTTGGAATAACTTTTCAAATAGACTTTTCTCTTAATCTTCTGTCTTGAGTATTATGGAACAACTCTCCATAGACTTTCTATTTATAGGTATTAGCTCACCCTAAAACTATTGTGTTTAAGACTTACAAACCTTATCATCTAAGATCTAACACATTTTAGAACTTAGCTAATCTTATTGTAATCATATCATATCTCTAACCTACTAGTTAGAAGATATGTAATCCCTAATCTTTAGGAATTATCCAACAATCTCCCCCTTAATTTCTAACCTTCAATTAGGGAGGTCTTCTACTCCAATGAGTTTTTCTTCCTCCATTGGTATAACTTCTTTCTTCTCCTTAACATATGACATATTGATATCTCGCTCCATCTTACTCATCTTATGCCTTGCCTTAGAATCAGTTACTCTCAGCTTTTCGATCTCCGCCGTTAAAACGTTATCTTCAGGATACTTGGGCTTGCTTGTCTCACGGTTTGATCTTCTTAAAATGGATTCATCAGGATTGTGGAACAGCATGTCACGTGTTCCAGCAACTTCTATCTTTTCTCCATTAGATCCGTCAGGTCTCACCGCTTCTCCCCAAAAGAAACTTAGAATCTCCATTGTCTTGAGCATACTCCGAGTCATTTTTTCAAAGTGAATCAAAACTCCTTTGATCTTAGGCGTTGATTCTTGTGTATGACACGTTTCTTGTGTCACAAGCTTCTCCGATCTTGTTAAATCTCACTCGATCCTTCTCAATCTCTCAAACTTCTTAGGTTTTGAGAAATCTCACACGATCGCTTCTCACGATCATTTCTCCTTGTTACTCGATGACATCCTCTCCGTGATCGTTGAGATACAAGTTTTTGACCTCAACGTCAAGCTTCGATCTCGTCTCCGACTTGAGCTCCGATAGTATCTCATCTCCGCCGGTTGTGTCTCCTCCTTGAGCTCAACCTTCTAGCCTTCCGATGAAGAACTCTCCGTGTTCTTCAAGTTGAATGATCTCGACCTCACCGTCGATCTCTGATCTTATCTCCGCCTTGAGATCCGATCGTTACTTGATGAATACCTCACCGTGTTCGTCAAGCCACCAGAAAATCCCGACCTCAACGCCGAGTCGATCTTGTCTCCTTCACGAGATCAAATCGTGTGTTGCTTCCTCTCATGAAGCTTTCGTCATGAACAGTACCCACCGTGAACAGTGTCCCATCGTGAACAATACCGCTCTAATACCAAATGTAATTTCGTATGTGTTTAGACTCAAAGAAAATAACAAGAACAACTTTTCTTATTAATGTTTAGGAAACTTAACTCAAAACCTAAACTCTTTTTCTCTAAGTCTTTTGGAACAACTCTCCAAATAGACTCCTCTCTTAGTCTTCTGTCTTGAGTCTTATGGAACAACTCTGCATAGACTCTCTATTTATAGGTATTAGCTCACCCTAATCCTATTGTGTTTAGGACTTACAAACTTTATCATCTAAGATCTAACACTTTTTATTATTTAGCTAATCTTATTGTAATCCTATCATATCTCTAATATAATAAAGTTTCTCTGTAAAATTGGGTAGCCAATTCAACCACATTTGTAGATTTTTCTAAAACTTCCATTAATCTTGGATAAATAATTTGTTTTTTTAAGGAAAACAATGATCTTTTTTCATCTCTTTCTCGAAAGTAGAAAGCTGTTCCAAGACGTAACACAAAGTGTCACAAACCTTACAAACTATTGTCCTACATGCATGTGGAAATAAAAATAAAAAGTTAGTGTCCCCAAAGCAATAACCTTTTTCATGTACTTGAAGAATATAATTAGCTCAACCTATTGGACCCCCAGAAGACCTATATATGATAGATAGACCTCGAATCATCAACAATTAAATATTTATTTGTATTCCCAACTTAATAATGAAGATGTTATTGAACAAAATAAAATTTAAAAATAATAATAATGCAAGATGTTAGTTGAAATATTTGGATTTTGGAATAATTTCTTTTGGTGGGTTAGGAGCACCTGACTCGTTTCACAATTATTGAGAATCTAAAGTAAAAAGTAAAGGCCCCGAATTGTTTTGCTTATCTCTCTATATTTCATTTGATATATTTAAGTTTCAGTATACAAAACCACGGTTTGAATTTGGTTACCCCATCTGGATTCCGGTTCTAAATTTTTGTTTTCCATTTCTAGCCAAAGTGCTAGTGAAACTCTCTTTAATATGAATGCAATTACAGATTTTGATTGGTTTAAGAGGTATTCAATCTGGTTTTCAGATTATTACTTTTTGTAGGTAGTATATACCATAGTAATCAATTTAATTTCTAGCGAGTTGAAATAGTAAAACCCAATAAGCACACAAAAACGTAGTAAGGTTTTCGGATAGTGTTTTTCTATCAGTCAAACTGGGCACACTTGGTTAGAATCCTGCATTTTGAGCCAAAATATGGTAGCAACAACATAAACCGGACCGAATCTCGCAACAAAAAGCTACAAAATTTCCTGAACAAACTCAACAACTTTGCTCACCAAAGATGGCTGCAAAATGAGCTTTTCTGTATAAACCTTACAAAACCTTTTTGTGTAAGTAAGGTCTCATTCCACAACGGCCGTTCTTTTCTCCATTAGGGACTCAAAGAACTCAGCACATAATTTCTGAAGTGGCGGGAAATTTAGAGTAGAACCGCTGAATATCGTTTCCCACGGTCTCTCAGACGATACAAACGGTGTTGCCAACGACTCAACATCCTCCATTCTCTTCTTGTCGTAATCAGGTAACTGCCCATACAAGGATGCGTACCCGGCGTCTCCTAAAAGATTGAGACTTTTTCGATTAATAACATGGTAAAATCAATAAAGTTCCTTTCATACTTTGTTTTAAAACTTTCTTTTACCTGTCTCTTCCTGACCAGCAAGACCATCATAATCAACAGCGCTACGCTCGTGTGACTCATCACTATTGGGATCAAAAACAACATACTCATGGCTTCCATTTACATATGCAAGGTGAAGCTGAGACTTATCTCCTTTTAAAAATGAGATTGATCCTCCCTTAGCCTGCAATTTAGACATTGTTTAACTCGTTGGTTTCGTTTACGGTTATACATTAGCGGGCTTTTTCTTTTGTCATACCTTCATCACAGTCCATATAGATACCGGCTTAGGATCTGATCCGTTAAACAAGAGAATGGCACCATCTCTACTGCGGAAGATATTCTCCTTAGATTCATCCGTTTTAAAAGATTTTGGGATCAGAGCCAATACTGCAAAAGACGATGAATCCACTGCGGAGGTGACAGCTACAAAATGAGAAGAAACAATGACTAAACAAAACACAACAAGAATTTTCATGGAGAAGTTAAAGAAAGTGTTATAATATTTACCTTCTATGCGTAATCCATATGACCATGATAAAGATAGCTTCGATGCATTCCAAACAGACAATTCAGGTCTCGGAAAATGGGATGCAGCAACAAGGAACTCAGATTTCCCAGCGAAACAAAGATTTGTGATAGGCTGGAATAAATTGAGAGGTTTATGCATCCGTCTTTATGAAAAAGGTTCCAATTTTTTAATGGAAAACTGAACAAAAATTTACCGTCAGTGTAGCTCCAAGAACAGACAAGAGAATGTTCTTGTCTGGATTCCAAAGCGTAATAACATTCTCAGCCGCAACAGCCAGAACAGTGCCATCCCCCGAGAAAGCAGCAGCAGTCATTGGCTTCTTCCTGCAAAATATTCAAAGGGAGGAGAATATTAATTTTGAGCAAATAATTCAAGAATGATGAAGTTTCCTAATCCATACAGAAGCAATTACTTATAAGAGCCAACTGCGTGACATATCCAGCTAGAGTCCTTATCCGCCTGATTCTTGTCGCTGTTGCAAACCCAAATCTGAAACAGCGAAAGTGATATTAATAATAACAAAAAAAAAAAAACACAAAGAGATGTATGAAGTCAGTTTAAGAACTACCTTAAAGTCCCCACCAAATGATGTACTAACTGCCATGGAGCGGGTAGGGTGGAACGCAATGGCTGAGACACCGGCATCCCTGTAAGACATACAGAAAGAGAAAAATTACTCTCTGTAAAGGATATAACAGTTTGTAGACTAAATCAGAGAAATCGAAATCTAGATTTGCTAGGTTTCAAAATAATAAATGACAAGAAAATTGGGTAATGATGAAAAATAAAGCATTATCCATTAGCAGGGTGATTTTTTAACCTGTGAGGTTCATATACGATTGTGGATAAGGTGAAAGTTTTGCTGTCTGGTTCAGACACCCAAAACTTGAGGGACACTAAGCCTCCTATGCCATCTTCCGGAAGTTTCACCTCGGTTGTACTCATCACTGAGCCATCGAAGGAGAGAGCAACCACTGTCACCACAACCTATTACCGTATTCTCAAATTATCACCAAATGAAAAAAAATACTAGATATAAAACCAAATAAAACAGCAAAGAGATGTACTTACTGTGATTTCATCGCCTGGTTGATGGTTTCTCTCACAAACTTGAATCTGCAAAAGCATTGGTTACAAAAGTTAAACGTACAATCAACACATATCAACTTAGAGAATTTATAAGCAGAAAGTGGAAAAGTGCTCATTCCGGATATATTGGAGCCACTAACCTCTGATATTCCCCGGTCATTAAGAAGATTATAGAACTGAACACAATAATTCTCTGTGCACAAAGCAGCGATGCCATAAGATCGATCAAACGCAACAGTACTAGCCAAGCCTTCATACATCCTAGGCAATGATGGGGGAGGCTGTAAAAATAACACACATTGAAGTAAATGCCATAGGAAAGGAAGATCCAAGAGAGGTTAGTAACTTCCCAGGTTTAGCAGTTAGTGGTTAAATAATAAGTTTCTAAGATGAACCTTGATTCCAGAAATGGTCCTTAAGATCTCCATGGAAGGCATTTTAAGCAAATGGATCTGATTATCTGCACAAACCACCTGCAGCTCTCGTTCTTAGTCAAATCAGTAAAACATTTCCTTTTGCTTTCAGCAGGTTGCGTGTTAGATGAGATTGAAACCGTAAGCTCTGACTTACAGAAGAAAGAGTTGGGTCTGGAGACCACATGAAATACAACAAGGGAGACCCTATTCTTGGTAAAAATTTCTTCTTCCCTGTGTCTAGCTGCCAAACAACAAGTACCCCTTCCCTTCCCCCTAAGAGTCAGAAAGCACACACAGTTCAGAGTAAGAACTCTGGAAGTAACTTTCAAGACAATAAGTTTTTTCATGACCTATTAGTTTTGTATCGGCTGATAAACTAATGGATATTAGCCCAACATCATATAAACACAAACACAGGAAATGTAAGTGACAAATAACTCGGTCGCACCTGTATACAAATATGCTCCATCGGAAGAGAAATTAAGGACATTAACTTCAGCAGAGTGCCAGTGCCATGTAGTGCAAGATTCAGCATCATCTTCACCTCTCACTCCAGCGTTATCCAAATCCACCATTGCTCTCACTTTTTTCTTTTGATTACCCAAGGCAAGTTTTCTATTACCAAATCCTCTCCAAATCAACACTCTTCCAGTCACATCTCCAGCAGCTATAATTCTCTCCGTGGGATGAAAAGCAAAAGCATTGATAACCTTAGTGTGATGTAATGTCATCTTCCTTGAAACCGTATGCCTTGATCCTCCAGAAGGAACATCCCATATATGGATTTTGCACTTGTGACAGATTCCGAAAAATTCTCCCGAGGGACTGATAACAATAGATTCTGGTTCTGCCGTCTACACAAAGAGATAAGCAGATGAATGAGCTTACAAAATCCAGTTTTAAGACAACATCACAACAAGTCTTACTCCATAACTCCATTTAGAAACTAACCTCTTTCAAAGTATCTCCGCGAGGAATACGCTCTTTAGCAAGGTTAAATCTTCGGATATGTCCACGCAACTCTTTAGACCCTTCTGTGACCACACTTGTATCCTCAACCGAAACATAAGCAACCAACTTACCAGATAATTCACGACGTTTATCAATTTGTTGAGGTTCACTCAAAAGAGATGGAATAACCTAGAAAATAAAACAATACAGAGATACATTCACAAAACAAAAAACTCAAAAATACTAATCAAAAACCAAAAAGTATTCAACTTTTAAACTCACCATAGAGTAAATCGGAAGTTGGGCATCAATGGTTTTCAAAAGTTCAGGTCCTGAGAAATCCCAATGACGAATTGTACCATCAAGAGATGCAGTCCAACAATAACAAAGGATTTTTTGAGCAGGACTAGATGCAGGAACAACAATAACAGTCGTTACTGGAGCTGTATGACCTTCAAGCGAAGTAATCTAAAAAAGGGCAAAGAAATGTATAAATCAACGATTCGAAGAGAAACCCTAAAGACTCGGAGAAGAATGAAATTTTGGTACCTGTAAGCCAGTGGCGGCGCTGAAAACGGAGACAGTGTTTCCTGTGCAAACAAGGAGCTTTTTAGCGTCGTTGGAGAAGGATGGAGGTGAAGTTACGTAGCTTCTTCCGCCGCGAATCATTGTTTTCTTTAATTTCCGGCGAAGAAGAGGCGGAGATTTTGGGAACAAGAAGAAGAAGAAAGAGAGACGCGCAAATTTGCAAAAGCCCTAACTAAACCCTTCTTCGTGTTTTTTTTTTTTTGTCCAAACTTAATTACATTCCAATCTTTTTCATTTAATCGGAAACCATAAAACACGTTAAAAATTAATATTTTCAGGATACTGTGTGACTAAAAATGAAATTATTGGGCTTTTGTCGGAAAGTCTTCGTGGAAATTGGTCACAGTTGGGCCTTTAATATAGCTAGGTCCAATATACATTACCCAATAATTTTTCATTCATTCGCTTTTGAAAGTAGAAACATGCTGATCTATCCATAGAAATATAGAATGACTGCATAATAAATTAGCAGGGTATCAAAACGGGTTAATCCAACTCGCTTCGTTACGGGAGGTTAAGTTTATTCTGCAGTTTTTGTGGATTGGTTACGAAGATCCGTGGGTTCCAAATGTCCATACTAATAACTTTTAACCCGCTATGCCACATAATCTCAAGTTTAGCGGGTTAGCCGGTGGGTTTATGAAATTAAGTTAACAACAGGAAACAATTGCGTTATTTTTCAGATAATTTTTATTAGAAAAAAATATGTATTAAAATTGAATAATAAAAGGGTTATGAATAAAATTATTTTCAAAACATGCTAATACTTGAGAGTATGGTAAATTTGTGGATCAAATTTAGAAAATTGTTTCTTGACAAAGAAAAACTTTGTAAATTGTTTTGACTTGAGACATATAACATAAAACATATAAATTATAATATAACATAAAACCTATAAATTAAAAAAGTAAATAATGTGATTAAACTTACAACAAACCAAATGATCAATGGCATCTCCATTTTCCTTTGGAAATTTCACCATTGTTACATACAACTACAAAGAGCTACATAGTTTTTCAAATATACGAAAAAGAGACCTCTAAGATTAAATGGATTCAATGATCCATCATCTAAATATTACTTTCTTCAAGGCTCGACAACTCTCAGAAAAAACAGTTTTTTGAATGGCCAAAGGGACGAGAGTGTAAATGGTTGTTTATACGCTCTGTACTTTCCCTGGCATCTCCTTTGCTTTCACGACCTTCATATCCTGCATTCGATTCAACTAGATGAGTGCTAACCACAAGATGTATTTGAGGAACATATGCACTAAATCAATGACTAAAGAGAGCAAGTCCAAAACCAATCCATGACAATTTTGACTACCAATTGCAATTCTTATAATTGATGTTGGGTGAAGATCAAGCTTAATATACGTTGTATCCTTTCCATTGGTTGTATATTGTTTTGTTCATTAGCTTAGAAGTAAAGGGTATTTTATACCACGAAACTAGCTTTGCTTCAAAGCTTACCCAGAAATGTACATGTAGCATAATTTCATCCAACTAACCAATTAACAAAAAGAAGCTGATATATCCAAGCGAATAGAGGAGTCCATATCGATAGAAACTAGTACAAAGAATGATCCAGGAACCGCAAGAACAATAAACTAAACATATCGAGTTTGAAAAGGATCACACAATCTATGAAAGGATTAAGGAACACTTACTGATCCTTTGCCTTCGTAGTACTCATCCAAAGCCCACTGATACTTAGACTGGTTTAACCCAAACCATCTCACCAGATGATCATCCACGCTTGAATGTGCTATAGCAAAATGGTTTACCACAAAAAAGAATGTCAGAGTCACAATATAACTGTTTTAGGACCAAATCACAGAAAGAGTATGAAAATTCAGAATTCATGGTACATTAGCACTAATCTACTTTCCAATTACTTCACAAAGATAGAATCTTTACATCTGTTTCTATCATTCTGAGTTCCACTTCCTAATCAATCAATCAAAGGGTATCAAAAAATCAATCTCAAACCCCAAGATCCAAAAATGGGGAAACTTTTTTTCTCAGAAACAGTTAGATTTGTATCAGATTTCTCTCACTTCTTACCATTTTGAACCTTTGTGACGGCGTTTTTAAAGAACCCCAAAACTGAGCCGTCCTGTTCAGAAGAAGGCACCGATTTAAACTGCTGGGGCGGAGGAAGAACCGGCGGTGCCATCACAGGCTTCTGAGACACGGTGGAAGGAGATTCAGGTGGTTTAGGAGTCGCCGGAGGAGTCATAAAGACAGTGTAAGGACCGATTTTTCCGATAACAGGAGGAGGTGTTGATGGGTCTTTGTTGATCGGCATCTTGAAGGTGTGAAATTGAGAGAAAATGGAAGAAAATTTTCAGGCAAGAATCTGAGAAAAAATAAGAAGAAGAAGAAGTAAGGTTCTTTCTTGCTAGTTGTAGTTTGCAAGTTGCAGACAATGAAAAAGTGAAGATTGGTTTCAGAGGATATCTAGAGAGTGAGGTTTTGGTTCATCTCTGCTCCGTGTTTCTTAAGTGTAAATGTACTTTACTTTTCACACTCACCAAAGAGTCAAAGACCAAACTATTTCCATTCTTTTTTTTTGCTTTTTCCGACGAATCTTTCTTTTTTTTTTGTTCTTAAATCTTCAAACACACAATAATTAAGGATGTTTAATTTGACTATTTTGAGTAACGTTCAACTTTTAATTAGTTTTTTAAATAATAATTTACATATATGAAATTAAATAATATATATATATAACTCAAAATAGTTTTAATTTTAATTTTAACTTTTGTTTGATTAAAATAGGAGAATTGTCTTATGCTTGAATGCTAAATGCAATTTCACAAAAGTTATATGATTAGTGAATATTATTGTGACATTAAAAACATTACGATATGTTTATCAATCAGAATTAACCATTGCTTTGATATCGGTTCTGCCTTTGTGAAATTCGATTTCAATTTTCATCAGATGTATAATTAGTTTAAAATAATTTAATATTACTTCTGTTCGGATTTAATCTCTTTTTATTATGGAATATAAAAAAAAAGTAAAAATAAAATAAAATAAACCAAACTATTTGGCTTCGTTGAAAACAGTGGCACACAGGATTTCACCATGTTCATAAAGGAGTTTGACGTACCCTCCTCTTGTTCTGATCATGGTGTTCTCATTGGTGACCCCGTACTCTTTCGTTGAAACGAATCACAAAAGTGATATCAATTAAAGGTATAAAAATGATACTAGTTTTTTTGGTAGTATTATATTTTACCACTATTTTGTATCGTTTAAAATATATATATTTTTTCATATAAAAACTAATTCAATTACTGGATAATACGATATTCAACAATGAGTTTATCATCTTCCACTATTGGTATCACCCAATATGGTGGTACATTGTGAATTAAACCGAAATATAAAGGGCAAATGGAAGCTTGTGAAGTGATTGAATCAGCAGCTTTATTGCCTTCGCGGTGAGCAAACCGGAAACCTGTAGACTCAGCTCGATTAGTGTTGTCATAGCCACCGAGAATGTCTGCTGTGAAGATCCCTAGTCTCGGCCACTCTTCAGGATTTTTAAGTGCAAGCAGAAGAGTTCTACAGTCTGATTCATAATACACGTTTTTGTAACCCAGTTGAGTGACACAAAACACGGCCCAAGACATTGCCGCTGCTTCAGTTTCAAGTGTCGAAGCTAATCTTGGGAAGCATTTGGCTCCAAAATGAACTATCTCACCCTTTTCATTTTTCAATATCCACCCAATACCGCATCTTTCAGCAGACTTGACCCACGACCCATCCACATTACACTTGAGTACCCCTTGAGAAGGAGGCTTCCAACGTGTCTCCCTTCTGTTAACAATAGGTCCTGGATGCACTACTGAGAGACACACATTTGCCTGAATCCATTCCTCAGCTGCCGAGGAAGCCTTTGCATATCGTTTAAAATATTTTGTTATCGCTTTATCCTTTTTTTCTGCTGAAAAACTCGTACCGTTTTTTTGTGTGGACCATTAAGTGAACCAAATTGCGGATAAAATCGCAAAACATGCCCATCATTTTACTTCTGTCATTACTTCTTATAATTACCGGATTGGACATGGATTTTTGTAATGGTGGATAACTGGATAACCAAACTCTACTCGAAGAAATGAAAATATATGGAAGTACTATAAAAGGGTTTGGTTTTTGGATCATTTGGTATGTACAAAAATTCACTACAGAAGCGGTATGTACAATCTAATTCGTATTATTGCATATACCAAAAATCCATTAAATCAACAGATGAACAAAACATGGACGTATCAAACTCACCATGTACAGAGCAATATGAACATGTTTTTGATCAATGTATAGATCTTTTGTCCAAAACATCTAAAAGCCATTAAATTCATCGCTTGATCAAGTGCTTTCAGTTGTAGAAGTTGCTAATAACAGTTCATGAGCTTCATTTAGCATCCACTCTTCACCGGTCTGGCCACCTAAGACGACCAACCGAGTTCCTCCGACCACACAAGTTG
This sequence comes from Boechera stricta, assembly GCA_018361395.1. Classification (NCBI taxonomy): domain Eukaryota; kingdom Viridiplantae; phylum Streptophyta; class Magnoliopsida; order Brassicales; family Brassicaceae; genus Boechera; species Boechera stricta. The sequence goes on from CM031542.1 coordinate 9,829,705, forward strand.
TGTGTCCCCACGCAAACCTCGGTGGACTTCCCTGAACATTCAGTATTCTCCATGCTGGTTTCTCCTCCGTTGGATCAAGAAGATAAAGCTGAGAAGCTGAGTCAAGCCCTGCAACCGAACCACCAAAGATCAAGATTCTACCACCGGGAAGGCTGATCGCCACATGATCCAGCCTCGGTGGTGGAGCTGCCATGCCTCCTGGGAGGCTAGATCCATACCCAATCACAGGTCTCCAACTCGGTTCATCCTCGCTAAGATCCATTGTGTATACATCGTTAGAGCGGAATCTCAGAGAACCGTTTTTTGCAAGACCGCCAAACATGAGGATCTTGCGGTCACCGTAGACGGTTAGAGTATGTCCAAGGCGAGATGGAGGAGTCCATGGAACCGGTATCTCCCTCCAAGTTGGTATATCCATCGAAAGGTCAAGCAAGAATGTATCGCTGAGTAGAGCTCCTGAATCAGCACAACCACCTGATACTATCAACTTAGTGCCATCAAGTGTGCATGAACTGTGCCATGATCTTGGTATTGGAGGGGCCAATCCGGATACTTCTCTCCAGCTCGGCGGGTCTGCATCAAGGTCTAATAGGAACACATCATTGAGTAATCCGTGGCTCCCATAACCTCCAAACACTACTAAATGGGATCCGTTGACGCAAGAAAGCGTGTGACCCCAACGACCCGGAGGAGGAGAGCTGACCAGAACGGATTTCCACTCGGGACTACTCGAGCCAAGGTCCAACACAAATGTATCATTCATCGGCTGCATATTCACACCTTCCCCGCCAAAGATAACAATCCTGTTACCAACCGCACAGGCGCTGAAATTACACCGGGAAGGCTCAACAGTACCTCCAACCGAAAATTTCCTCCATGTTGTTGCTTCATGTGTGGTGAATTCTCGGGCCAGTCGCACCCAACCGATCCTCTTTGCACCAGGAACACTCTCAAGAACACGTGTTGCCTCGGTACCCCATGTGTTTTGACAGACCATTCTCCATACATCATCATTCTTTGTCAACTCATTGAGCCGCCGACACACACAACCAACCGATGCAATATCACCAGGAGTCAACTGTGACAATATCCTGAGAGCTATGACCTCATCACTCAGTTCGAATATCCCACAGATTCCATGAGAAACATTACGCTCTCCGATTGGTAAAGCAGAGGTAAATGAGCGAGATATTCTGGGGATTTCTTTTGCAGATAAATCAGGAGATGGGCCGAGATCAATTTTTGCATCTGTGAAGAAAAGAACACCTATGAAATGAGTGATTTCATCTTCTTCACGGATAGGGACTAGACGCAGCTTGTTCATCAAAGGAGATCCATCTTTCCGAAAGTTGAGCAACTCGCCTTGAAACTCGATGCCATTTTCTAGACATTGTTGCATCTTCGACACAACTGTAGAATCTACCATTGGATGCCTTCTTTTTGCAAATGGCCCTCTACATTGCAAGAACCGGCTGCCAAAAAAATCAACAACAGCGCAACTCAGATACAAAACCCTCTTTTTCACTTCATCAGAGTAAATAACAAACAACTGAACAAATATCAAACTATTTGCATAATTAACATGAGAAACCAGATAAAAACCACTACAATCCGACAGTAATGGAGTCCACAGAAACATATATATACTTAGACAAAAGCGCATTGCCTATAACATATTTGTGTGATGAAACAAAGATATTAACAGTTCAATATTACAAAAGAGCAACACCCCAAGTCTATCAAATCAGGACATGTGCGAGAAACTATCAAAGTTCACAGTTTCTAAACAGTAATCCAGAGAAAAAAAAACACTAGAAACTTGAATCTAACATCCAATCGTCACATTATAGCTTTGTTCCTCTATCACCAACTTCTAATTCAAAAACCAATCCATGATTCCAAATGGTTGTTTAGCTAAGAATACCAAACGATATGTCAATATAATCAACAAGAACCATAAGAATGAATCGAAACATAAACTTCTGTCAAACAAGCTCTATTGTAACATCGTACCAATACATCGCCACAAATTTAGGGTAAAAGTCAAGAAGAAGCAAACTCACCAATTTCGACCAATAACTTCCTCAGCTCGATACCCAGTAACAATCTCAAAAACAGTGTTAACATAAATGATAGGGTTATCAGGTTCAAGAGCATCGCTGACCACAAACCCACACGGCGCTGTTCCAGGAAGACTATCTACCGGAAACGGAATCGCTCGGTTATCTCCGCCGAACCATTCATCCTCCGCCGCCACTTCATCTCCGCCGCTGAGATCGGAATCACTATCCCACTCCATTTGATTTTGCATACACACCCAGAGCAAAAAAAAAAAAAAGCTTAAAACTTTAGAAAAACCCACGAATCGTCTTCCTAAACAACAGGAGAAGAGACCCAGAAGAACAAATTTTGATTTTGAGCCGAGCAGGGTAAGAGAAATAGAAATCTGATATCTGTAGGTAATGGAAGTCTACACAAAAAAAAAGCTCAAAACTTTAGACAAACCCACAAATCGTGTTATAGAGCAACAGGAGAATAGACCAGAAGAACAAATTTTTGAAATTGAATCGAGCGAAGAAAGAGGAATCTGATATTTGTAGGTAATGGAAGTCTCCACCGCCCACTTCTAGAGGAGAAGAAGAAGAGAGCAGATTCGGTCGGTCGATGACTCGGATCTTCTCATTCTCAGTGCCTCTCCTTTTTCCATTGTGTACTTGTGGGCTTATCTTTGTTCTCTTTGTTCTTCATGTAGAGTACGAAAGCCCATCTGATTAGGCCCAGGAAGATAATGTTTTTGGGAAGATAATGTTTTTGAAACTACCTAGTTTCATAAATAACTCAATATACAATGAATGAGAAAAGAAAATCCAAAACTGAAACAGAGAGCAAAAAAGGAACAAAAACAAAAACCGGGCCTGGGAGCCTGGGAGGAATGTAAGAGAGACATGGTCGGTGGTTATCGCCAAACACTGCATAATTTCGTCGCCGGTGAGAACTTGAGGTTTTAGGGTTGAAGTATCTATATCATCTTTTTTTTTTTTTTATAATTATATGCTATATGATTATTATGAAACAGGTTAAATATACAAGCATTCTTTTACTTCCGATCTCAAAAACTATCAAAAGTAAAGCCTTGTATCATTTTCTCTAACGAGTAGAAATAGAAACATTTATTTTTTTTCCGTCATTCATCATCAAAGTTTTGCTCAATTTAAAGTAAATGAAATGCAAATTTAATACAAAAAAAAAGAAGTAAACCCAAATCTACAAAAGAGAAAAACAAATATATATAAATTGATTTAGGATTCTAAATTCTCACGTACTCGGAGAGCAAGGCGTTGAATAGACTGATCATCAAAGCGAGCATCAAGGGTCTTAATCTTGGACACAAAATCCATAGCTTCACTATACTTCCCTGCTCTGCAATAACCATCCACTACCATTTTAAATGTCAGCTCATTTGGTCTGCAATCATTCTTCGCCATGCACTCAATCACTTCTTCTATCTCTCCAAACATTCCCATTGCCGTGTAACCCGAAACAAAAGTGTTATAAGTGAAAATGCACGGTCTGATTCCTCGCTCTGTCATCTCAGACAGCATCCTAACCGCTTCTTGCATCAACCCTTTTCTGCAGAAACCTTTTATCACCGTGTTGTAAGATACCAGGTCCGGTTTTAACTGCGATTTTTCTAGAGTTTTAAGGATTTCCTCGGCTTTCCAACACTCTCCTCTTCTTACATACATGTCCATGAGGCTGTTGTAGGTTACAAGATCCGGGTTTAGCCCGTCCTCGCGGATAGACTGAAGAATTCCCTCTGCCTGATCGTACATATTGTTCCTCGTGAAAATGGAGAGCATTGAGTTGAAAATCACCATGTCGGGTTTATATCCGTGCTTTTTAAACAATGTGAATGCTCTCTCCGATCCCGCTAGTGCTCGGCATTTGAAGTTTGCGAGAAGTAATGTTCTCAAAAGCATCCAGCTCGGGAATATTTGGCCCTCATTTATTCCCTTCTCGATTCTCTCTATCCCTAGATAGTTCCCTCCTTTAGCATAACACTGAAGCAGCAAGGAATAAGATGTTTCATTTGGTTTGAAACCTTTACTTTTCATGTCGGAAATCACATTCTCGCCTGATCTCCAATCTCCCTGTCTAGCCAAGGCATTAAGTAACGCGTTGTAAGTCGTAACACAAGCGTTGAAACCTGCTCTTGTCATCTCACCATACATTTTCGATGCATCAACCTCTGAACCACATCGCCCATAAGCACTAATCAGCGTGTTGAATGTGTCCCTATCAGGTTCAAATCCGCAGCTCTTCATTTCACGGAACACCCGGTTCACAAACTTATCCATACCCTTATTCCCACACAGAGCAAGCATTGTGTTCCAAGTGGCTCGATTAGGGGAACACCCATTAGACTTCATATCACATAACATCTTTATCATTTCATTGGATCTCGACTTTTTCCCCAACATACTAAGCACTACATTGTAGGTGCACGTATTCGGAACACAGCCGGCTTCTTTCATACTATAAAACAGTTTCAAAGCCTCGTCCTCCTTTCCCGCCTTTCCATATGCATCTATCACTGTAGTATATGTGATTGCGTTCGGCATTACACCCTTTTGCGTCATCATCTCAATGACACCAGCAGCTTCCTTGCTAAAACCAGCTCTAACATAAGCGGCAACAAGCTCATTGTATGTCACAGAATCAGCTGGGCAGTTGTTTTCCTCCATCTCTTTCAAAACACTTAATGCTTCTGTATAAACTCCAGCTTTACCAAATACTTGCAAAAAAGCGTTGTAAGTTACAGTTCCAGGTTCATAGCCGCATGACTTAAGTTCAGCGAAAAACTCCTTCGCCTCTCTTAACAAACCTTCTCTTGCACAAGCAGATAGTACAGTACTACAAGTAAACTCATCAAACTCCAATCCTTTGCTTCTCATTTCATCTAAAACCACTAGAATTTTTCGCCAAGATCTACTCATTTTCCCCAAAACATCGAGAATCACATTGTAAGTCACCAAAGTAGGTGAAGGACCCATCTCTTTCATCCTCTCAAACAAATTGATTGCCTTTTCATACTTCCCTGTCCGTGAATAAGTATGTAGAATGGTCGTGTAAGCGCGAACATCGAGCAGATATTCTTGTAGGGGAATTTTATCGAGCAACTTAGCTGCAACGGAGTATTGAGATTCTCTACCTAAAATCCTAACTAAGATTTCGATTACTTGATGATCTAGCTTCAAAGCTCCAGAATTCGAAGATGAAACTAACCATTCAAACAAAAAAACAGCTCTTTCCCAGTGCCCAGAATCATCAAGACCCTTAACCAAACTGAACAAATCAGTTCTAAGGAACTCAGATTTCACAGAATCAAAGAAACTACTCAATCCAGGCAAAGGCTGTTCAACAATGGAATTAAGCAACACAACTTCTTTCTTACACAAGAGTTTCAAAGACCCATGTCTCTCGTTTCCAAATTCAACACCCAGAACAGAACTCGACATGGGTTTCGTCGACTCGTGTCGCCATTTATGAGTCGATGATGATTCAGTGGAGACTTCGAGAGAAGGGAAACGAGCAGCGGCGGAGTTGGAATGTCTCGGAGGCGTGGAAGAGAGGTGGACGAGATGGTGAAGAAGAGAATCGAGAGGGAAAGAAGGAGGAGAAGGAGGAGGTAAGTGAAGTGTAGCGGAGCTGAATTTGATAGATTGGTTAGAGGGTTGAGGTGGGGGAGGTCTTTTGGATTGAATTGGGTATGGAGGTTTGTGAGGGAAGAGTGCTCCATCCATTTTTTCTTTGGGGGGAGATGATGATTTTATCCAAATTGGGGATTGTGAATGAATGAGAAGAGACTGAGTGAAGAAGAAAGATAGAAAAAGTTAGCGCCTTTGGGTTTTTGGTTCAAGTTGGGATTTTGAATGGCCGTAAAAAGGACTCGTCTTTATCGCAAACAAGATTGGCCTTAGAAGCATAATACGACTTACGAACATTTGCTTCCGAACCGTATGATTGGAACTCTCAATTAAACCGAACCGAAGCAAAATTGAACCAACACTAGTTGTTGATTTAATATTATTGCTAGAGGTACGCAAACGGCCAAACGGGAATTCGAGAACAAAATGTCTATCCGAGACGAAAACGGAATATAACAAGACAAGACGAAACATAACATAACATAAGAATGTTTTGAAACTTTGGATTCCCGTTAGAGAACTATAGCCATATCTAACCATAACCGTAATAACGAAAACCATATTTATCCGTAACCGTTTTATTCGTATATTAAATGATTTTGGTTAAGATTAACAAATGTTTTTAACCGGGTAACCGGTGGTTAAAAGAAGAACGTAAACCGTAGTAACCGTAAATGCCGAATCCTCCGTTGTCCAAAGGACAGGAAACATATATTTTATTTTGCCCCATAAGTTTCACTATATTTAATTCAGGCACCAAATTTTTGTTCGGTGACAACACTAAAGGACAACATGTGACATTTGTCTCGCCCGTCAGATTTTTTTTTACTTAAAACAATTGGCAAACCTACACCACATTTTTTGCTTAATCTATAGATACTTTTCGAACTTAAGAGTTCTAAATTTCTAAAAGAGTCTAAATAATTCTTCCAAGTACATCCCCTAAATATCCCAAAGAAGTTAAAATTAAGATTTTCAAATCTAATCTAATTCAAACTTAATCTAAACACGCAACAAACAAATCAACAATGACACCAATTAATCATCCTCGACCCACACAATTCCACAGCTCTCATGCTGAAACCATTTCTTTTTGCTCTGTGTTCTCAAAAATCATTTCTTTGTCTTTTTTGATTCTCAAAAATCATTCCTTTGTCTTTGTTTTTGATATTTTTCTTTCTCTTGCGATATAATTGTACTGAACTAAAAAGCAAGCTTTCATGGAGTCTCTGCTCTCTAGTTCTTCTCTTGTTTCCGCTGGTAAATCTCGTCTGGATCTTTTTTCCTTTTCTGGTTTCGTTTCGTTCTTTTCTAGGTTCTGTTTTGTGATTGAGTACTATACAAATTACAAAAGTTTGAATTTTTCTGAATATAAAAAAGTAAAAGGTTCGATTTTTTTTTTTTATGAATTGTTTAATAGATCGAAGTAGGTGACAAAGTTTTTTTTAAATGTGGAGAAGCTTAATTTCTGGGCTTAACTTGAATTTTGTTTCTCATGCATGCAACTTATCTTCAGCTGGTGGGTTTTGCTGGAGGAAGCAGAATTTAAAGCTCCACTCATTATCAGGTGCGTTAGGGTTTTATGGGTTTTGAAAACTTATAACTTAATTTTCAAGCTATTGCATTACGGAATCTGGTAAATCCGCTTTTTATTTGCTTATGTTCGATGATCCACATTGTGTTGGTATTAGTTTAGGTTCTTCTTTAGTTTTTGCTGATTAGAGAATCTTACAATTGAAGCATCTGATGTTGTTTAGCTCTTTACACATATCAACCCAATTTTTGCAGAAATTCGAGTTCTGCGTTGTGATTCGAGTAATGTTCTCGCAAAACCGAAGTTTAGGAACAATCTTGTTAGGCTTGATGGTCCAGAGTCTTCGTTGTTGTTGTATCCGGAACATAAGTCGAGATTTCGGGTGAATGCCACTACGAGTCAGCCCGAGGCTTTCGAGCCGAATAGCAAACGGAAATCTTTCAGAGACTCGTTAGATGCGTTTTACAGGTTTTCTAGGCCTCATACAGTTATCGGCACAGTTAAGTTTCCCTTAAGAAATATATTTCTTTCAACCGCAATCTTTCGGGGATACAAGAAGATAACATTAGCTCTGTGATTGGTTTTGCAGGTGCTTAGCATTTTATCTGTATCTTTCTTAGCAGTAGAGAAGGTTTCTGATATATCTCCATTACTTCTTACTGGCATCTTGGAGGTAATGAATATAGAACACGTAATGACCGACTGATCGAGAAGATACATTTTTTCGTTTCTCTGTTTGAACAATTGGGTTTTGTTTTCAGGCTGTTGTTGCAGCTCTCATGATGAACATATACATAGTTGGGCTAAATCAGTTGTCTGATGTTGAAATAGATAAGGTAACATATGTGTGTTCTTTTATATGAGTCTGAGAGACTGATGAGATTAATTGCCGCTAGTGCCTAGATCATACTGTCAATGTGTTTTTGCAGGTTAACAAGCCATATCTTCCATTGGCATCAGGGGAATATTCTGTTAACACCGGCATTGCAATAGTAGCTACCTTCTCCATCATGGTATGGTGCCATTTTCACAGAATTGCAACTTTTAGAATTCTATAAGTTACATAAATAATTATATTTGTTATAAATCGTTACAGAGTTTCTGGCTCGGGTGGATTGTTGGTTCATGGCCATTGTTCTGGGCTCTTTTCGTGAGTTTCATGCTCGGTACTGCATATTCTATCAATGTAAGTAAGTTTTTCACTACTAGGATTTGGCTCAAATCAAAATCGCGGTTTCTAGTTTTGGGTTAATGAGGTTTTAATAATTTATTTCTACTACAAACAGTTACCACTTTTACGTTGGAAAAGATTTGCATTGGTTGCAGCAGTGTGTATCCTTGCTGTCCGAGCTATTATTGTTCAAATCGCCTTTTATCTACATATTCAGGTGCTAGACCAATTTCCTTATGTTTTGATGTTCTCCATCAAAATCAATTTTATGTTACCAAAGCTGTGAAACTTTGTTGCAGACCCATGTGTTTGGAAGACCAATCTTTTTCACTAGGCCTCTTATTTTCGCCACTGCGTTTATGAGCTTTTTCTCTGTCGTTATTGCATTGTTTAAGGTAAACGAAGATGGAGAAAGTTAATTCTGTCAAAACTCTAAGTAAAGCATTCTACTAGTATGGATGAGAAGTTTTCTATATTGGTTTGATGCAGGATATACCTGACATTGAGGGCGATAAGATCTTCGGAATCCATTCATTCTCTGTAACTCTGGGTCAGAAAAGGGTAAAATATCGAAACTAAAGAAGTTGTTTGACTCTTGTGCTGGATTAAGATTACAGACAACAGAAAACTTTTTTGTTTCTTGCAAAATTCAGGTGTTTTGGACATGTGTTTCACTACTTCAAATGGCTTACGCTGTTGCGATTCTGGTTGGAGCCACGTCTCCTTTCATATGGAGCAAAGTCATCTCGGTAACAATCTTTTTTTATCCATCAACAACTTGCTAATTGATCGTTTCAGTGATAAAGGTTTCATTTTTGTTCCGTTCTGTTGCTTTCTTAGGTTGTGGGTCATGTTATACTCGCAACAACTTTGTGGACTCGAGCTAAGTCCGTTGATCTGAGTAGCAAAACTGAAATAACTTCATGTTATATGTTCATTTGGAAGGTTAGATTGGTTTATAAATAGTCTTTGCCGCCTTTTTCCTCTCTCCAATTTGTTATATGTTCAATTTCATCAAATCACCATTTCCTGATAATTTCTCCATTTCTGCATCAGCTCTTTTATGCAGAGTACTTGCTACTACCTTTTTTGAAGTGACATTAGAAGAGAAGAAGAAGAAGAAGAAGTCATCACTATGCTTCTGTTTTTATTCAGACAAGTTCATGAAATTAGGTAGAGATTATGGTTTTATTCTGAAACATCAACAGACTTGCAAAGTATTTCACATAACAAAATAGTATTTTCTGTTGGCTTAAAAAAGGGATTCCTTTCTTGTGTCTCAAGAAGTAAGGCTTGTTTGCTTAAGAAGAGACTACTAGCCTGTTGTGTTTGTGTAACTTGGCGGTGCTACTTCGCCTTCAAGCTCTTCCAATTAATCAACATTAACCAATCTCTGGAAATCCCAAAACCGAATTTTGTACCGCCTTTGGTGGACTATCTGAACGAACAAGATTACCAAATGCTTCAATGGTAAACCAGTTAACCAAGACACTGATGATGACGTAAAGCCACCAAAACGAATTTTTCTTGAGAAGATAGGAACATGGTGGTTCATGCTGATGGCTTGAACCGAGCTTTCTTCTCTTAGCAGCCTGGTAAGATCTGGTTAGGAACAATACTGGATCAAGACTCAGGTGAACAGATGGAAATCGACGAACCAACTTCTTTTGTTGACATAACTGATCAAGTCAGTTTGGTATGATGGGAATGGCGTTTCATCCTAAATTCGTAGAGCACAAGCGGGTTTTTGCTGTATTTTAACTACAACAAAGTCAAATCTCCTGGATGCTCTAGTCGTTGTGCTTGCAATTCTGATGTAAATTGTGATCCTTCTAAGCTTGCTAAATACGATGGCACAGCCTTGTTTTTGTGAGATGACCGTGGCTGAGTATACCACGAATGGTACTTCCTCGAGCCCTTCAACGGTAAGTTTAAAACAAAGATTTAAGAGTTGATTTCAAACAAAGATTTAATGGTTCTCCATAACCCATATCTTATGGAATGTATGTCAAATTCACTAAGCCCTAAACCGTAAACGCTAAAATCTCAAACCATTTTGTCTTTAAGTACTTGTATGCAAATCTTAATGCAAACGCTATGTGGGCAGCATTGAATCACTATAAGATAGAGGAAACTTCATGGACTTTCAAATACCCTTTAGATGCATCTCCAGGAGGAGCTAGCTCAGGACCTGCACTTGGTTACATCTATTCTTTCGGAAAAGACAAAAACAAGGACATACCTGTGCTCTTAAGCTCGTCTGGATTTTTGTTAGAAAGCATGAGTTAGAACAAGATAGGTTAGATATGGATGAATCACTACACCTTAATTAGGGTGAATATATACATGTAGAGAATATATAAATTAGAATGTTTAAGTATTTGAACAACAACAAAATGGTGTTTATGTGTCATTCTAGATCCCATGTCGCCATAATGGTTGGAGTTCTTGGCCATGTGGCGAGAAAAATCTTACAAACGCATAGTATTCTCAACATGATCGGACACACCTACTATGTCAATAGCATAGCTATGCGGACGCGGTGTAGTACCCTCAATTTCAATTCTTCTAAAACTGTTTTGCTTCGGATCATAATAGTAGACTTAGAAAGGTTCATTATGCTCATATGCAAGTTGGTGTAAAAAGATCTTACCACCTAAAGTGACGCAGGAACAACAGCTATCTAAACCCTTGAACGGGATATAAGCCAAGCAAGAGATAGTTTTCGACCATTCTTGTTTCTCAGCATTCTCCATAACCCACATCTCTAAACCGTTTATGTTGTTGTAACTTAAGTATTCTAACTTTCTAAGTTTCTAAATTGCCTTTGTAGTTTCCCAGAGTCGGATTCCTAAAGCTACATGTTACTACTTTAGGAGCATTATTATGATCAAATCTATCGGACCTAAAGTCAGAAGCTCACAAGAATAACTTCATGACCCATTGTTGTATGATTGTTGGACCTTATAACTTTATAAGTGTGTTGGCTCCGTTAATCACTGGACAATGATTTTCAATGCCTTGAATGTTCCTTCATTTCTTCATTGGATCCCCCAATGTAAAAACTTGATAAATATGCTCTAACTTTTCTAACCTATTAATCTTACTCACTACTTTGTATTGATTCATGACAAGGTGGTCGTATTAAGAAACAGCCTCTATACGTGGGAGGAGATCCGATATCAGGTAAAGAAACGGATTTTCTCGTGGTAGGGTTGTTGTATATCGTGACCAAATCATGAGAGGCTAAAGACGAACAACAGATCAAGCCGCGAACGTATTGATACTCTAAGCTACCGTATCGGCAACGTGTCCCGGTTGATACTGCGTTTCCTTTGTGAGGATAAGTAGATGAGAAGAAGAAGAAAGGTTCACGGGAAAAGTGGTGGAAGATGCGACAAAGACCGAGTCACGATTGAGTCTATGAAATCTTTACGGCTGTCGATTATGATTGACCATTGCTTCGAGACGCACTGGAACCTCATTAGAGATTTGGCCGGGAGTTTCTTCAGTATCTCCACAGTTAGATCGAGAGGGATATGATATTGATATCACCGGCTATGATTTCACGGCAGCAACTACGTTTCAGATCAGGCGATATAGGAGATTGTGAGGTCGTATGAATATGATAATTCTCTTCTCTTTCTCTCATCATTTAGGGTTTTCTTTTTGTAAACCCTAATCGTGTAACACAATAATTTTACAAGGCTCGAATAATACTTTTATATAGTTACATCACATTTTATATGTTTTGTAGGTGACATAATGCTTCAACTTTTAATGGGCCTATATTGGCCCAATAATATATAACAACTCGCACGCAATTGTCTATTTATTTTATTTTTCGCTTGCAACCCAGCTAGACATTCGGATATTCGGTTTGAGTTCGGTTAGATTCTTTCGGGTTTTGGGTTTTCGGGTAGAAAGATTTAGGATCCATTCAGGTATTTTTGAATTTCAGTTCGGTTCCGAGTATCCAAAATTAAAAATAAATAAAAAATAAAATCAAATGGTTAAATTTGAATAAAATTTGGTTAAATTTCGACAAATATAAATAAAAACTTGCGGATATATTGGTTATTTTGAGTATTTTAGTCTAAAAATAATTGATATCTTTGGGTTTATAATTGTAATTTTAGATAATTGAGTTATACTAAATCTAAATATAATTAATATTTTGGATATGTAATTATATTTTGGATATTTCGGGTACCCATTTGGTTTTTGGTTCGGTTCGGGTTCGGTTCCGGTTCTTCGGATATAACAGTTTAGGATCCGTTCGAGTATTTTGTCGGTTTTGGGTTCGGTTCGATTCCTTTATTTCAGATTAGTTTTGGTTCGGTTGTTCGGTTCCGGGTATTTTGTCGAGGCCTAGTTCTAACCTTGGAGTAGGGCTGAGTATTCGGATCGGTTCTAATTAGGATAGTTTTACTCGATTTCATTTTTTTTTGTTCTAGAGTTTAGAATCCATATAGTTATCAGAAAAAAAAAATCGGTTCGGATCCAGTTTTTGCGATTATGGAGTTTATGATCGAGTAAGGTTTTTTTTTGGTATTTTCGGATATTTCAGGTGTTTTCAGGTATTTTTGAGTATTTTTCTGATACTTTCGGGTATGTATTTTGGTTATTTTTGGATATTTTCAGTTATTTTTGGTATTTCAGGTTTTTTTGGTTATTTGGTCTAAAATTAACTAATATTTGTGGGTATATAATTATATTTTGGGTATTTTTGGATACCCGAAATATTTCGGTTCGATATTAGTTCGGTTCCGGTTCTTTTGGTTTTGAAGTTCATGATGCATTCGAATATTTTAGAAGTTTGGTTCGGTTTTGATTCGGTCTTTCTCCATTCGGTTCGGTACTTTCGGTTCGGTTAATTTGCCCAGGACTAACTAGGCCTGAGCCAAAACAGGTGGACCTCGATCGCAAGCGCCTTGGTGGTGGTCTATAAATTTCAGTCCGAAATGTGGGTTTATGTAGGTAAGCTTCGCCGGTTTGCGGGTTATCTTCAGACATATATATATATATATATATATTATTTATATAATACAGTATTAAATTTTTATAATATATATATTATTAAAAAAAATTTAATTTGTTTTTAATAGAATATGTATATTTTATATCTAAATTAATTATTATTAATATTTAACAGTTTTTAGTTTTTGAAATTATTTATTAATTTAAAAAATCGCGGAACAGATTGTTGCAGCCAAAAATAATTAAAGTATTAAACCCACCGTGGGGCAGGTTTGACCCCCTTGGTTGGCTTACTCTGAACCGTGCCTTTTATTTAATTATTTTAAATTACTTCTTATTCAAAAATATAATAAACGTTTGAAAAAACCTTTATATTTTATTTTAAATATTCCAAATTTTATTGTTCAACCATTTAATATTCCAATTTATTCATTAAAAAACTACTTAAATTACCACATGTTTCACAGTTATATTGTATGTATATGTGAAACTTTTCCTAATTATGACATGTAGTTCACAGACTCCTATATGAATCTACGACCCGTCATATGTTGTTAGATATCCGCGAACCCCATTTTTTAATGGTCCTCAAATTTTAAGTTAATATTCATTCTATGGTGAAGTGGGTTGTGTTCGGTCTGCATATTTTAATCCGTTTTGATATCTTTGTGTCTAACCAAGCAAGAGACTTTAATAGTTCTATTTAATGGTAATATTCGTTTGTTTTGTTAAATTCTGAATATATAAATGGGTATTTGAACCATTATATTCAATGTTTTAAAAACTGGATGGGAGAGTGAACTGGAAGTCTTTCGGGTCATCGGGTCAGTCTCTCGAACCGGTCGGACCGCATATCAATTAAAAAATATATATTTTAAATTTGATGAATATAATGTTATTTTTTGTTTTTTTCCTACAAAAATATGAACAACACATTCCTAATTCAACTCTTTTAATAAAACAGAAATCAGTAATTGGACACGAACTTACATACGTATATATAAATAGAAAAATTCTCCACCACAAAAAAAAAAAATTGATTCAGAAGATTTTTTTTAATTAACAAACATCACAAATTCACAATGAACCAAACAAAATATAAGGAACCACGCTTGATAGAAAAACATGTTTTTTTTTATGTTTAAAACATTGATTATATTTTTATGTAGAATTTTAACACATGTGGTAAATTAGTAGCCGTCAGTTACTGTTACAAATGACTAGTTGAGTTAAGTTCGTGCAATTGTATAATAATGATGTGAAATAGAAGGTGCCAAACTCAATAAAACATTCCAATGTGCCAAGAATTCGAAATAACAAGCAAAATAGATTTTTGATACAAACTATTTGTACCCCATGAATGGTTAATAAACGATTGAAGCTTTTATTATTTCAAATCATGGGATGGGCGAAAAAAAAAAATTGAAGTGCAGAAATGAAGGATAAGAAGAAAGCTAGTCCATTGAAAGTTGGAGCAAATGGACAAAAGAATGTTATGATTATTCCTCTCACATAAACCTTTGAAGAATATATGCGATTTGTGAGAGAACTTTCATCATGATCAAAAGAAATAAATAAAATAACTATATTTTTTATTTTGTGTAGAATAAAAAACTCACCAATAATTCAACAAAAGTTTCAAAAGTGAGAAGTGGGCACAAAAGTACCCATCTTTGGTTACAATCAAAGAATCCAACATAAATCAAAGTTCTCAAGATGCTCCGTATATCATATAACCTCCTTTTTTTAAGAGCCAATAATTTCTTATAAGATAAATAAACATATTATTCCATTTGCTTTTTGCTTACAATTTTTTTCTCCTTTTGGGTCCATTGACAATTTTCTTTCAAGCTCCAACATACAATGAGGCTAAGGTCTATAGTAATAAACTTTTTTAGCCGAGTCACTTCAATCTATTCCAATCTCCAAATTTTGTTTTAATTGCATCAATGTCATTTGATTATGATAATTTATTTGCTAAAAATTTAATATCATCTTTTCTGTCAAAAAGCTGGTTTATGTGGTATTGTGGTCGTTAGATATCCTAACATTTCTACTTGTAAGAAAAACTAAATTTTATTTAGGTTTCGAATTCTTTTTTTCAAAACTGGATCATAAACAATGCCTCCCTGACTAATTAGGATTGTATTGAATAAAATTTTAAAATTATAACTAGCAGTACTCACGTTAACCATATAGCAATATCCTAAATAAGCAAATCGGGAAATGAAGATTTCAAAGAAATTTATTAAGAAAAATATAAAAATAAAATATGAACAAGTCTTTATATAGCGTCCTAGAATCTCACCTAAAGACATAAGGTTGGCAACAACCGGTTTATTACTCAGCAAGCCTAAAAAGAAAATCTAACACTTTAAATGGTTTTATCAACACTTTCACAAATATATTTATATATATGTGCTAAAGCGCTTTTAACAAAACAATTATGGCTAGCCCTGGGTTTTCCAAATCTAACGGTTCGGTTCGGATCGACTTAATCGATTTTTGGTTTTTCGGATATTGTCAAAGTTAGCCAAATTAAGCCGAGTAACGAAATCCGTTCGGTCGGTTCGGCAATTTCTTATTCGGTTCGGTTTTCTATAAAATCAAATAAATAGATTAAAACCAAAAATTAAATCATCATCAGTTTAATCAGGTTTTTTCGGTTAACCGATTAAATCGAGACATATAAAACCTTCTAAATAATTTGATTCTACTATCGTAACCTGAAGCAAACATAATAAGCAAACTGAAGCAAACATAATAGTCAAACGATTAAACATTCTAAGCAACACAATGTTCAAACATAAGCAAACATAACCGATTAAACTGAGTTCAAAGCAAATCAAAGTTTAATGTTGGAACTTTACATTTCAAATCAAAGTTCAAAGTTTAAAATTCCAACATCTACAAAAGAACAAAGAAGGATAAAAATTTACTTCTTCCATGTTGTGCCTGAGACTCATCAATTTTCTGAGGATCTACAAAAGAACAAAAAGGTTAGACAAACTTCTTCATTGCTGTACCTGAACTCATCATTTTTCCGAGGATCTACAAAAGAACAAAGATGGTTAAATAAGTTGAATAGCATTGATATCAAAATAAGAATAGAAAGTTATAATTACCAAGAGATTCAAAAAAATCTACTTCTTCCACCATTTGCATCAATGTAGGAATTTGAGCAGCAACCTGAAGAGACGACCGCAACCATTGTTGTGTGCAAATCAGTGCTTCAATCATGTAAGGAGTTAAATAACTCCTATAAGGATCCAAAATTCTACCACTGATGATGAAAGCAGATTCCGAAGAAACATAAGTTACTTGAATAGCTAAGACATCCTTAGCTATCTCAAATAAGATTAGAAACTTAGAACTATGACATCTACACCAAGCCAAAACATCATAATCCATTTCCAAGTTGTTAGGTAAGCGTATCTCAGTTTTTTCAAGAAGATACATATCCAGCTTAGTAGCAACTTCTTCATGTCTTCTTTCACTCACCATCTGAGAATATAGACAGTCCATCCTCTCATAATCATCTTCATCATCATCTAACAAATTAAACACTAGAGATTGGTGCTCGGAATCACCATTTTCACTTTTGTTTCCAGTATTATCAGGTCTGCTATCACCACCAGCTCTTAGACTATACTCTTCATACAGCTTTTTCATTGCATTTGTAACAATTGCTTGTAGCTGTGTACACTCAACACTCTCCTTGCCGTAGCAGAGTGTAGAAGTTACAGTCTTTGAAGCTGAAAAGGCCACAGTGGAATTGAAGAAGAATTTAAGAAACTTCACCAAAATTTGTCTTCATCCCAATCAGCATAAGATGGTGGTCATATACGCTTCTTTCCTCTCTCCTCTTCTTCAAGAAAATAGTCACAATACAACTTGTCCTCAGCAACCATCTTCTCAAATGCAACTCGCAATTTCAGAGCAGATGTCAACATCAGATATGTTGAATTTCAACTAGTTACACAATCCAATGCTAAACTCCCTCTAGAAACTTTTCCTGTCTCACACCTCAATTCAAAGGACTTCAGTCTTGTAAAAGATGATCTAACATACTTCACTGCATTCCGGATAGCTACAATACTATCATTCACCTTTGCCAATCCATCTCTCACAACCAGATTAAGTATGTGTGCACACAACAACGCATAGTCCTGGGACTTTGGTTATTCAGTTCGGTTTGGTTTGGTTTTTTCGGTTTTTGGTTTTTGAAAATAGTAACCATTTGGAATAGAATGAGAATTCGGTTTGGTTCGGTTCGATTTTGGTTCGGTTTGGTTCGGATTTTGGAATCGGAAATACCCAAAAATAACCAAAAAAATACCCAAAAATATCCAAAAATATCCGAAAATACCTGAAAATATCCAAAATACCTAGATTTTTCTAATCCATTCGGTTTTTTTTCTATTTTCGATTCGGTTTGGTTAATAACCAAAAACCGATCGGTTATCAAATTTGGAACCGTTCGGTTACTATGCAGAAACCGAAACCGAACCGAATCCCATATTTTGGTTCGGTTTAGTTCGGTTCGGTTTTTCGGTTTTGGTTTATATTCCCAGGGCTAACAACACATATGCAAATATGCACCTCCTTGAACTAATGTATTTGTTCTCCTCATGCCAAACTCGTCACAAAAAAGCAACAGTGCCTTATCATTATTCCTAGCATTATCCATTGTAATCGTGAGACCTTTTCAATTCACCATTCTGCTAAACGATCACTTAGATGCCTAGCAATTGTTTCACCTTTATGATCTGTTATAGCTTAAAACTGATGATTTTCTTCTGCAGTCTCCAATCATTATCAATCCAGTGGACAATCACAACCATATAATTATATGATGTAGTCAGAACTACCCATATATCTGTTGTGAGAGATACCCTCTTCTTATCTACACTAAATACATTTTTTAGTGTAGATTTCTCAGCCATATACATGCTAGCAATATCCCTAGTAGCTGTTCTTCTAGATAATTTCTTGTACGAACGCACCACAGTAGCACAAAAATACTTGAAACCATCAGACTCAATAAACGAAAACGGCAACTCATTAACCACCACCAACTCATTTACTACCTTCCTAAAAACTACGGATCATACAAAATTACCTTCATATTACCACTAGCATCAAGAGCTAACCTCTTTTTCTTATCAGTGTCAGTGAAGTCTTTGAACATTTTGCATCTCTTGTTATGGCTAATCATAGGACTAGTTCCAACTGTTTTCGAATTGCATCCTACTTCTAAACGACAATACTTGCACATACTCATATCATTAGCTTAGCGAGTAAAGTAAACCCATACCGGAGCCCGAGGAACCACCTTTCTCTTTGTCATTGCTCTCGGTGGTAGATGAGGTGGTTGATTTTGATTAGCTTCTTCGTCCTCTCCATCATTCACCATCTGCAGAAATATTAAAATATGGAATATTAGAAATCACTTTAGGGTTAGAGTTAGAATAAATCGATTTAGGGTTTGAGGTAGAAGAAATCTATTTAGGGTTTGAGGTTTAAAAAATTGATTTGGAGATTTGGGTTTGGAATCGATTAATGAGATTTAAGAGGAGACAAAGATTAAAGAACTCGATTAAACAAATGGATTTAGGGTTTGAAATCGATTAAAGGGAATCAAGAGGAGACAAAGAAATCGCATAAGAGATTCAAAAGGATACCGTCGTTCGTCGTAGTCAAAATCGGGGAGCCTCAGTCGCGTTCATCTTGGTCGGAATCGGAATCGCCGATGAGTGTTTTCGAAAGATAAAAATGAGAAGTGAGGCGCTCGTGTGAGATACCTAGAAAGTAGAAAATTATTAGGGTTAGATTTTGCTCGGTTTTGTTAGGTTTAATCGGTTATCGGCACTGAACCGAAAATAACCAAAATCTGAAACTAATTTACTTCAGCATTGATCGGTAGGTTCTCTTTAACTGGCCAATTCCAAAATTCCTTTACCCGGTTCGGTCCAGTTCGGCCAATTTGGTTTGGAATTTAAGCCTAGGGCTAGTTATGGCGTTTACTCCGCTATCCTAATTAGTTGCTAAATCGAAGTTTAAAGGACAAATACTATAGATATTCGAATTCAATGGAGAAGAAATTTGCGAATTCACCATCCTATGCTTGGAGAAGCATAATGGCAGCCAAACCCCTACTCCAAAAGGGCCTCCGGAAAAATATAAGATTGGGGTTCAACACAAAGGTTTGGAGTGACAACTGGATTACATCTATCTCAGCCCGTCCGGCAAACGATAACGGTTTTTTTCCGTGATCCTTTCTTTTATGTCAATCACCTTATCGATTTTGACACCAAGAAATGGAAAGTGGATTTGATCCAAGACCTCGTTAAGCATATGGATATCCCTCTGATATTGTATCTTAAACCAAGCCGATCGTTCCAATTAGATGACTACTGCTGGTGTTATAAAAAATTGGGCCAATACATAGTTAGGTCGGGTTAATTACTGGTAACTCAATGCTCTTCGGGTCTTAATGAAGTCATTGAACCAAGCACAACCAAGCTAAAGAGCCATGTATGGAAAATTAAAGCCCTAAGGAAGATAAAGCATTTTCTTTGGCAAGCAATTGCTGGTTGTGTGGCGTCGTGTAGTCGGCTAGCGAAACGCCATTGTGGCTCGGATCGCTCTTGTCCCCACTACAGTCAATAGGAAGACTCAATTAACCATCTTCTCTTTCAGTGTCCACCGTCGTTACAAGTTTGGACCTTATCGTCGATCCCAACGTCTCCAAGCATTTTCCCGTGTAGTGATATCTTTGGCAATTTTGATTTCTTTTTTTGGTGAGCAAAGGAAAGTGGAGTCTTGGAAGACCATCTATAGAGTTTTCCGTAGATATTATGGTATATTTGGAAAGCGCGAAATAACAAATTCTTTAAAGGTGAAGACATTTCTCTTTTGGATACATTGCAACTGGCAACTTCATAATCATCTAGTTGAAAAATGGCTCAAATAATATAGGAAACATTTGAGACGGATGATCCAGCACCATCACCACCGATTCGAGGCCATGAAGAGAACAACTTTTTTACGTTGCCAATCCGACGCGTCGTGGCGGAGCGAGGATCAATTCTCTGGTCTCGGGTTTGCGTTGGATGGTTTTGCGTCACGCTTATATGGTCTAAAAGGTACTTCTCGCCTCTTGTCTCTAATTCATGCCAAATTTGAAACCCTATTTTGGGCGATGGAAAATGCTCTCTCTCAAGGCTATACCTCTATCTGTTTTGAAACGGATTACACATAAATTTTGAAAGTCATAGATGTTGAGGTTGATTAGCCCGCTTTTTCTACAGAATTAGAAAATTTTCATGTTCTTAGATCTTCCTTTGTTTGATTTTTCGATTTATGTTATTTCTCGTGTTAATAATGTATGTGTCGACACCCTTACGAAAAGTGCTCAAGTACGAGGAAATATATTTTCATGTAGGTTTTCAGGTTCTGGAGTTGCTGCTTCTTGAGAGAAGTCTTTTCGAACAAGCTTAATAATATACGGTGCTTTTGATGTCAAAAAAAAAAAAATATGTGCCAAAGAGACATGTTAAAGAGTTGATGAAGTTGACAGAAACAATGAGCATTTTATTTTGTTGTATCATTGTCATTTTCGTGAGCTTTAAACTAAATCCATGTTTTTATTCATGTTCCGTAGCATCTGAGTATTTTTGGACTGAACATTTCTTTTCAGCAGATGGAATTTTTTTCATAAAGATATAATAGAATGGAAGTTTCGAATTTTCGAATAATCTGGCAGTGTGGGTAAAGGAATATTATACAATAATTTTTAAATCTTGATCACATCCATTTTTTATTTTAACTATTTTTTCTATTCAATTTAGTATGTTAACAAAACCACTCACCCATTTACATGATTTAAAAATATCGATTTCAGTGAAAACTTTCCGACGGTTTGATCTTAGTCACAATTTGTAGAGAAATACCTAAGAATCTTATTCATATGCAACTAAAATGAGATCAATTAGAAGGTTAGATGGAAAAAGGATCCTTTTGAAGATAATTAAAAAATATAATTCAATTTAGTAGTCCAAATGATATGGTACTCTAATTATGTCAAGAAAAAACTAATTTTTTTTTGTCAATATACACAAAATTTGAGATAATTATAATGTGGAAAGGTTGTCATTCTAAAGTCATGTATAAAATAAATGATTTTCTAACAAAGCAGGGTCAAAATTATAATTTACATTTCATCATTTTGTTTCTCTTGTGGTTGCAGATACAAAGCTCTGGATAGAAAGCATGGGGGAAGATTGTGAGATTGTATCCAGAAAAGGGGGAGATTGTGAGATTGTATCCAAAAATTGATAATTTGAAAGCTAGATTAATTAAAATTTTTAAAATGCCTTAAATTGACCGAGCCCAAATTTGTCTTATTTCCATCTACATACTTGGATAGCTAACGCTCTCCCTTTGAATTTTGATTGTTTAACATGTAGTGTTAGATTTCTTTCATATTATGATGTTACATATGTAGGTGTTGTACACAAATCCAAACTGTTTTGATTAATCAAACTTTGTTGACAATAGAAAGGGATACATATGTTTGAAGCAGAGTAATTATATGATGAATGAGGACATACATAACACATAATATATTAGGTTTATGGTGACAAATTGCCAACATTCCGAACTTCACAGGATAATGTACAAGTTCTTAGACAGATAAACACATTCATTGAGAAGGAGCTAACATATAGTCTATAGACGCAAGCAATAAAGAAGTTTTATATTTAATCAGAGATTTAATGACTAAGTAATTAAAAAGAATTAGATGTATCATTGAGAATTCCAACACTTTATATCAATTAACGAGCCAATTAATTTTTTTCTTGATTTTAATGCTCCAAATTTAAAATTCATGGTAATGTGGACAAATGTTTTATATATTAAACTCGAATTTTTTGTCAACAACTCTTGAAGAATTTTATTTTACTATGACTTGATTGGTTGTGGCTGTAGATTTAGGATTTTTGCAGTAGAATTTGATCTGTAGATTTTTTGGCTGTAGCTTTAGAATTTAGACTATAGAATCAACTTTCCATAATAAATAGTTTGCAGAGCCAACATTCCATAGTTTTCCAAAGACCAAAATTTATACCTTTAGGTTTTTAGCTTTCTACAGCAAAAAAAAACTAAAATAAAGAAACAAAAATAAAAGTGGCTTTAGATTTGAAAAATAGATATAAAACATGATTGCTTTGAATTTAGAGCTTTAGATCCAAATATAGTTGTACATAGGTTTCAAAACAATAACCAATTACGAAGAGATAAACACGAAATCAGAAATAATTAAAGATGTGGTAAATGAAATGCATCAAATCCCCTATATATTAATTGAGAATCATTTTAATAAAATAACCTTATGTTTACATGTAATATTACATCAGTGTCATGCTTATGTGTCGTCGCCAAAGTGACTCTAAGGAAATATATTTTATAGGACATTAATTACTAGACTAATTACATAATCTACCATTAGATCAATCATATATAAACTGTCTTTATTTTAAAGATTATAATTTTATCTAAATTAGCTTTATTTATTTAGGAAAAATCGAATAAGTAAATATTCCATAAAATTATAGCTGATTTATTGTTTCCTAAATTTGATTAAATCGAGTAAGTAAATATTTATAAAATTATAGCTGATTTTATTGTTTCCTAAATTTTGGTTTTAAAATTTTATTTTAAAAAAATATTGTTTAACTAAACAATTAATTAGTAACATAAATATGTAAAATCTTAATTTTAAATTTTAATTATTTATACAATAATATACTATTAAAATATTTAAAAATATTTATTTAATTTATTAATTTTAGAAAAAAAATATTATAAACATCTTATCCCGCGTTTATACGTGGAAATCACCTAGTGATATTATTAAAACAGAAAAAGTGTCTAATATATATAAATATCATGTGATTCCATTGAGAAGATCTAGTTACCTTGAAATGAACACAACATTCTTAAACACATCAATATTTGGCTCACATAATCTACCATAGGATATCTTCTACTCTTTGTATGTATATTTTTATTTACTTCGATAGATAATTGGAATCTAGAAAATATGAAATAAGATTTATTTTTAACAAAATTGGGAAAATTATATTTTGATTTTAGTGAGATGCGAGAAAGTGGTGGGACATAAGCAGATGCACAAGCATGGCCAGTGGCCACTGGCCACCTAATACATTCAAGAAGAAAACACGAAGAATATATATAACAAGAATAATTAATTAGGTCTATATAGAATATAGTGGTGCCAATCTGTATTTTAATTATAGCTGACGATGTGTGTCTACTTCCCTGATGGATATATATGCATATACACTCACATACATCATGTATATACATTAAAATGGCATGTTAGGTCCTTAGCTATTTATTTTTACCACCCTAAAGATATCCTTATGAATGAATATTGAATGTTTATCACATGATCACATGTTTATCTTTGGAATATTTTACCTGAAAAATTTTAGCTGATATCCCAATTTCGATTAAGAAAATTCGCTATTTTTATTCAATTTTTGTACTTTCATTCATTCATTATTCGAACAATTCCACAGTTTATTTGTTATTAGCATTACAATTTTCTGGGATTTTGAATACGGCATGTATAATTTAAGGTAACATAGTAATATTGGAGTTCAAACCGGATTTTATAAGATTCAACTTTGTTTGACCTAATAGAATATAATTTATTAATTTTAATGTTATGGAAGTGTTGTTAATTTAGTCAGAATTGTTTACAAGTTTGAAAGCACTAGTCGAAAAATCAATAATAAGAATAAACTCTAATTTATGGAAATTGTTACCATGTAATATAACCTTAGAAAAAAAACTAAATTCAAATTCAAATTTCGAGTTTGTATTGTTAGTTGAATCGTCCATTATACTTCTAAGTAATGTCTCTTTTTTTTTTCTTGCGGATTGTTAGACACATTATTGTTATAGATGACAAATTGAAGTATATTAATTTGAAAAGGATTTTTCAATTGATAATTTTGATTAAAAAATTAAGCGAGAGAAATATTATCAAATACCATTCAAAACTATCATCAAGCAAAACCGTTTTAAAAATACCACTTCAAAATTATTTTCACGTTTTAAGATAAAAATATGAACCTATTTCAAAAATTGAATGTTATTGTTAAAGATTACTTCTCATTGAAAATTAGAACTAAAATTGGGCCCATATTTTATATGTACACAAAGGTATGGTAAGTTAGTAGTTACTAACATTTTTAGTTAAAATATTGGGAGATGCAGCCTGCTAATTTGTGTTAGGGTCGTCGGCGTGTCACCATATTTCAAGAGTCAAAATCCATATATTGCATGTTTAACAAAAAAAATTGTTTCAGTCAAAATTATAACATAACATTATATACATAATTTTTTAATTAAAACAAATTCAGAAAAAAACAAAATTTATTAAAACTAAATCTCAACTTTAATTATTATTTTTTACAAACAAAACATTATAAAAAGGACATTAAAAACCGATGTGACAAATTTTAATTGGTTAAAATTTTATAAATTTTTACTCTCCTAACAATTTCTTAATGTTTATAAATTTTTGCGATTAAAAACATCAGATGAAAGAAATTTTTGTGGAAAAGTGTCATTAGTCATATGGTTTAATGTTCATATTTACGATTTTTTCTACCAAAACTTGATCTCATGCAGTCGTGTTATTCCATATTGAGAGTTTCTTTAGTAAGTTTAAATTACTCGGGCGGTTTTATAGAGTTGCACGTTTCGATTTGGTTAACTTTGATCTAGATCAAAGTTAAACCAAAGTAGTTTGGGGTTTAGTCTACTAAGGATAAAAATAAAATAAAACAACTGTTTAATTGGATCAATTCTACATTGTGCGCTAATCTGTTTAATTGGATCAATTATACACTGTGTGCTAATCAACTCTTACTTTTTATTTCGTTTTATTAACAAGTAGAAAGATTTTTTTTTTTTTTCAACTACATGTAGAAAGATTCATGATTGGAATATAGCAGGAAGTCTGCGGATGTATGTTCCTATTCTGTTATTTAAAATTTTTATAATGTAACTCTCTTGGTTTTTTTATGAGAATTTATTTTGTATTTGATTTTCTTTTCAGTTTTTTGCTAATTGGATATCCTAGTCGCTCTGGTTGACTTGGAAATATAAATAATGAAAGAACGAAAGAACACGTAATATCATTCGATCACGTGTTTGATTATAAATTTGACGTCAACAATTGACATCTTATCTACCTTTGGAAATAGTTTACTATTTCACCAAATAATTTGTTACCAACTGATAAGAGTTTGATTGATTCTATTAGACTATATTTGATTTGTTTTGTTTTCAATAATCGAAATATTCCGGGTCAAAACCAATAGATCTCTCCAAAATCTATGGAAAAATTATAAGAAAAGATTTATGTATTTTTCCCAAACATTGGTATCGCTATCCGTCATTATTTTCAGAGTCACTAACGACTAAATATCTTAATTATGATTCTTTAATAAATTTTAAAACCAGCGTCAGTATATTGTAAGAGATAAAGAACAGAAACGGCCAACGGTGTCGCTTAAATTTTTCTATGAAAAACACTAGCGATATTAGTGACCCATAACATGAAGAATAGATTGCGGGAAGATGTCATTAAAAAGTGGCACTACATAAATAGAAAGAGAGAAAAAGCAATGCAACTTATGGTCGCAAGAAGATGTCGCTAAGACATTCAAAAGGTCACCTTTTTTCGCATCTCATTTCTCTTTTATACTATAGATTGATGTAGCCAAAATCGACTTTGAGGACAAGCGGGTCAAATCCATACTTGTGGCGATAAATATATTAAGCAAATGTTCGGCCGACAATTTTGTAGAAATTATGAGAGTATTGTGAGATTATGAGAGTAAAGAGGAAGGATTTGAGAGAGAGTAAAGAAGAAGGATTTGAGAGAGAATGAGATAAGTATGATGGCTGGAAATTGCTCTTCTTTTTCTTATTCTTAATAGTTACAGAATGGTGGCTATATAYACTGTTTACAAGAGAAACCTAATTACACAATATCTAGATATTTAACCTAGTTTTTCGTTTTTCTTCAGTACCACATATCTGACCACTTGGTCCTAGATGTGTTCAAAAATGAGCTGCTGTTTTTCCAGGTAGATGACTCGAACTTCATATCTGACCTCGTGGTCCAAAAACTCCTTCCTGCTTTCTGACAGTTTAACATGATCATTCTCATTTCAGATCTCGTGGTCCAAAAAGCGTTCCAAAACATCTTCCTGCTCAACAAATTTTGCAAAAGTGTTACTAGCTGAGTTGGTAATTAGACTTTATAGTAGTCTTGAGGTGGATAGACTTTATAATAGTCATTTTTTTTTTTCATTTTTACCTTTTCTTTTTTAACAATTAGTCGGACCAAATTTTTTTTATTAAAGGGCCGGCTCTGGATGTAGCCTAACCAATTCTTCAAAGAAGGATTACACCGGACAGGAACCGCACTCTCCAATTTATATTCTCGAGTAGCCACATCCTCATTGATTATACTCTCCTTCATATCAGTTTTCAAGCGGCGATCTACCATCTTTAGCGTAAACGCAACCGGCGTAAAAACAAAAGTGTAACACTCACCCCCAACATTTGGCACATAGCGTAATTAAGATCATTACGTGTCGTCTTACATCCCTCAACTATCCTCCAGGTTTGAAATTTGGGGGTTTAATTCAGTGATGGGCTCACCTACATCATCTCCCACTCATGCTCTATTTTGGTTTATAAACCATGTTACCATGCTCTGTTGTGAGCCATTATGGATATGTTTTTACTATTCTCCTTTTCGATTGAGTATACTGGTATATATAACTTATTCTTTTGATTTATAAATTTCACATTTCATTAAAAAACCATTAGGGTGATTTATAGGATGGAAATATTTTACAAATTTTTATTAAGAAAAACAAATATAGTTGGAGAGTGGTGGAATTCAAAAATTTATGGTTTTATGATTGTTATGTTTTCTGAGAGTGTGGTATTAAGTTTCAATCCAATGAACTTGGACTTTATAGTATTCTGCTATTATTTTCCAATATGACTTGTAAGCAATAATAAGCAAAAATAATAAATACTAATGAAATACTTTACGTTTTTGACATGCTGATGTACATAAACATAAACATATACGCATATAGGTGCACATGTCATCTTACTGTTGGACTCTTATTGTTCTACAATTAAATATTTTCTATCTATATGTGCGTGTGTGGGTACATAGCTACATATACATGTGCAGAACAAAAAACAAATTAAAGGATACACATATCATATGTTATATGGTCTCTTTCATAAAGCCAAAAGATGGGACAAATTGGCTTAGATTTTTTCTAGTATTTTATATAATCTTAAGTCTTTTATCTCAATGACCCATCTTCAATTTAGATTTAGTTCTATTTTGCCCCATCTCTCTCTCCTTAGCCAACCTTTACACACATAACACATATATGTGTTATATTTTTATCTTAATTTGTCATTATCTTTACAATCGATGAAGATTCGCCCAAACAAATACTATAATAATAAATAAATATAAATACAAAAGTTAAAATGAAGGTACGTAAACTGTAAAAGTGGATTTCTTGTCTTTGTATTTGGTTCGCCCATAAATAAAATAACATAAAAGTAAGTCAACGAAAGTTTGTATCAATAATTTCTCCCCAAAAAAAAGTCAAAAAGATTAATTTTCTTCTAAACAATATGTAATTATTTTCATAATTGAGACGTTTTTGGTTGTATTAGAACATGACCGTAGGTTAATAAATACTAAAAAAGATACTTCACATATTGATTACACGATTACACACCACCAATAATTAACTTTATTTTATGTTTTTATATTTAAACTAATTAGTTAAAAAAAGAAAGAAAGAAAGAAAAAAAAAGGGTTGGCTCAAGTGGATTCACACATCACGAGATTCAGTGGACGCTAAATCACAGAAGCTGTAGGTAAGTACCACGGATCCACCAAGCTTTTCATTTCACGTCTGTGACTCAGTTTTTAGAAGTGGACCGTACAGGTGGCGAGGTTTGATTGGATGTATGTGTCTGTCACCTACGTAAATGACAGATCCTTAAAAGCTTAGTTATTATGTCTAGTAAAAATCAGATTCTTCTTCTTCTACTTCGTAACGAGTAACGGTCCTGTTAGATATACAGATATGGAAGTCCCCACTCTAAGTTAACTCTATATATCGCATTTATAACTTTAGCACGATATTCAATAAAAACTGACGCTTGTTTCGTATCTATCTTACGGCCGTTAGATTCTTTTAACGGTAAATTAAGTTAATAAACTAAAGCAAAAAGTAACACTTTGAAGAAACAATTTTTAAAAAAATCAAAAGGTCTTTTTTGATTTTTGAACAAAAAATATTATCTTACTATAAGAGAAAAGGATAATTAGAAAAAAGGAAATAGACTATTTTGTTTATGTTCTAGGATTAAAGATCTAAAATGTTGGGGTAAGCTAACTTACGCATAAACGTTTATGGTTTAGGATTTCGGATTTTTAGGTTAATTTTTTAGCTTATAAGGTTAGGTGTTTAGGATAATGATTTTAGAATGTTCTTTTTCAGTTTATAAATTGTAAACTGTTTTCTTAGTTCTTATATAAAATTTAGACTATTTCATGACTTTCCCAAAAAGAAATATTCACAGAAATGACATCTTCGTAAAACTATAATTCGAAAACTACTAATTTAGTATCTTTATTCAATGCATTTATAAAATGACATCACGATAATTGTCCTATATAAATAAAAGACATTGTAAGATATTTCTCTAAGGAAATCTCCTATCTAGTTCTAAATTATTAATTTCAATGAAATATGACATAGTCGGCATTGATTGATCGGCATGTATTAGAACTCTATGTATTCATTTTTTTTCCTGTAGCTTTAGATAGTTACAAACGTGTTATTTCTTCGTTGAAACGTTTTATAAGAAATATTTCTGAATAAAAGACTGATATAAAGTAATAAATAAAAATAATTCAGATCGATAAACAAAAAAAAACTGTAATTCAGATATTTTCGTACCATATTACATATGTTAAGTTTTTTTTTGTTCAGCGTAGACTTTTATCATTCAATTGACGTATAATTGTTTGATACTATTACCTAATATACCTATTGCTATTATGCATTTAAGTTGTTTACACAAAAAAACTGAGAATTTTTTTTTTTAGTCAACAAACAACAGAGAAATTATGTGTGAAAAATATTTTTTGAAGTCAATTACTTTGAATTTCAAGAATGTTGTTTTCTTTGAATATAAACACACTATTGATCAATGATAAATGTGAGTCCAATATTAACATTCGTACAAGAAAATACTAATTTCGATTTTCTTGATCCAGAAAAATATCAATTAAGTTTTGACTATCTCGAGTTTGATGGAGGCGTGTGAAGCCGTACATATTGCAGAATTTTCAAGGTACACATAAGGGGAAATTTCCAGAGTTGAGGTAGATTATGTTTTTGATAAATTAATTTAAGAAACTTATTTTTATCATTAAAAAAATAAATGAGAAACTGAAACTATGTTTTAAATAAAAAAAAGTTCATCTCGCATAAGTCGAACAACTATAACAAAAGAAGTTGAACAATACAACACATGTTGAACTTACGGTGCAACATATTTCTGTGTAGAATATATACGATTATAGCATTACCTTTCGTGATAACGATGTAACGCGAGACTTCACGAAAGTATCATTAGGTTTTATAGGCAGAAAGATACTTTGTATTTTGATTCATATTTAATAATTTGAGATTCGTCTATGAAATCGTGCTGGGTCCTAAAAATAGAAGAATCGTGTTGTCATATGTATATAAAAGGGAAAATACAATTGTCAATATATTTTAATTCTATGACTCCTTCTAAGACCAATGAGATAATCACAAGCGTAGTTGCAAACTCATCGCCCACGCTATCTTATTGATTTTAGTGTATTAACAAAATTATCACTTTACTAACAAATTATAATTTTGTTAGTACTTAATACTTATGATTAAATGGCTTATTATATATATATATATATATATAAAAAATTAACGCTTGGATTCGAGCATGTACGCATGAGGGTGAAAGTAAACTTTTATGAAAACGAACTTATTATATTGATGTTCTATTCGGATTCTTTCTGCTTGAACTGTAATGGTTCCATCTTATTAAAAAAAAAAAATGTTTTGTTTTCTCGATGTGTCATGGTGAAAGTGACAATAAAAGTAAAATATTTAAATGATAACTCTATATATAGCGTTAATGAAGACTAATCCGTAGTTTACGCGAGCATAACCTTTTTAATATAAAACATGGTTATATAGAAAAGTTCATATTTATAAAATGTTATGTTCACTCAATTTTGCCTACATGAATAGTTTCAGAAATTTTTCTATAATTTTTTATAACAGCCTCTGTAAAAATTTAATTGGCGACCTTTCGAATGTAAATTATTTTTTCATGTGTTTTTTTTAATATCAGTTGATACATTAAACGGAGTCCAAAACAAGGAT
This sequence comes from Boechera stricta, assembly GCA_018361395.1. Lineage (NCBI taxonomy): Eukaryota > Viridiplantae > Streptophyta > Magnoliopsida > Brassicales > Brassicaceae > Boechera > Boechera stricta. Next base: position 9,860,704 of record CM031542.1, read on the forward strand.
TAATTTGTAACAGGGCTAATATTTTAAAATTTTAGCTAAATAAAGTTTAAGAAAATGTGGTAACAAATGAATTTCTATTTTGCAATTAATTAAGAGGCTAATATAATATTAAGCACGGAAACAAAAAGAATAGTTTGCGAAACTAACAATGGAGAAGATGATATTAATAGCAATTATGTGACTTAGAAAAAAGTTTTGATGATTTTGCCCGTAATTTTTTATATTACATGCTTTTTATGTGAGCGTATAATTATTAAATGGAGTTTAAGATATATGATTTCAGGTTTATGATTTAGTTTTCTTAAAAATTACATCATAATTTCAATGTTCTGGTGCTATTTGAGCCAATATTGTGGAACATTAAAATTAAGAAAATAACAATGATGTAATTTATTGCTATCAAATAGTGTTTTTTTATCATTTAGGAAAAAGTGATTATAAATAATATTATTGTTATTTTACTTTGCTAATTAACTCAAGTAACAATGTCAAAAACAATAAAAATTTGTTGTAGACTCTATTGATTAGTTTGGATCTTTGAGTTGGTCATCTCCTTGTTGTAGCAACAAAGAATATGACGATAGTTATATATTTTAAAATCTTAAAAGACAAACAACACGAAAAACATTAAAAATATATAATTAAATATTGATTTGTCTATTAAAAATATGAAGAGCAAAATAATAAATGAAAAAACCTGCCCATATGTACGAATATTTATCTTGGAGAATTAAAAACATCATCTTCTATTCTTCTTGTTTGTCTGGTTCTAAAATTCTCTTATTAAACCGATATTTGTTTTTTTTTTTCATTATCCAATTTATGAAAAATTGAATTTATGCAAAAGAAAATTACGTAGGGGAGGTGTATTATTGGGGGGACCCAGCACGATTAAAAAGTCAATACCTCCCTCAGCCATCTTGTTGAATAAATAAATAACCTTGAAACAATTTTCGTTAAATTATTAAATATAATGAATATCCACAACATGTGAATTGTTCCAGCAATTGCTGACCTTGCCATGAGGCACCTTGCAAGAGCCATTGTTTCATTACCATCCTTTAGAGCCATAAGTATGAGATTAGGGTTACCATAGTTCACATATAACCATTTTTATAATTCCTATTATATGTTTTAATATAGTTTTAGACTAACGTCATCTGAGTATTTTCCCCTAACTCCTAATGTCCTTTGCACAAAAAATAAAATAAATCCTAGTGTCCAAATTCTCTGAGATTTAATCTGTATTTTATACCTCACTTTTATCTTTCATAAGATCATTTTTTTCTTCCAGACATTTGTCCCTTAATTTCCTAGAAAATCAAGTTAAAATAGTTTACTCTCCACCTTAAAAAAGGTCAAGTAAATCCTAATTAAAATTGTTTTAACATCGGTAAAAAATTAATGAAAAAATGAATTTTTTTTCATGTGTCTCATAGGAAAAGTAAAGTTAGTGTTACGGACATATATAAATATACTAGAATCTATCCCGTGCTATAGCACGGATAAATGACAATTATAAAAAATATCAAAAAATTATAAAATCGGATTATTAGAAAATTGTAATTCTGCCAAAACTTTACGAAAATTATAATATAAATTTTTATAATATTGAATCTTTGTAATATCCGCGTAAACATTTTGTAATCAGAAATATAAAACCAATCTTTCATAATCGACGATATTATAAAAAGAATCTAACATTCAAAAAAAAATCGCAATCTACATCAAATCTCTTATTTTTGGAACATTAAATCAACAAAATCTTCACAAAATCTATTTTTAACTACTTTTCAAAAAAACTAAAATAAATTAATTAATTAAAACGAAAAATATAATCTATAAAAAAATAAAAAATCGACAATTTACATAAATTCTTCCTTAAAATTTCTCAAAAAAATCGCAATTTACATAAAATCTCTTATTTAATTAAATCAATATAATTGGTGTGTTTAATTAAATAAAAAAAACTTCATAAAACATATTTTAACTACTTTTCAAAAATTTTAAAATAAATTAATTAATTAAAACAAAAATTATAATCTAGAAAGAAGTAAAAAAAACCCAAAAGCTACATAAAATCTTTTTTTTAACACAAACATAAAATCTCTTCTTTTTTGAAAATTAAATCAACATTTATTTTAATTTAATTAGTATGTTTAATTAAATCAACAAAATCTTAATAAAATATATTTTTAACTACTTTTCAAAAGAATTAATTGATTAAAACGAAAATTAACAAAATTATCAATGACTAAACTAACTTTAATGAGAAATTAATTTGTTGTTTTTGTAATGGCAATATGATGTAAATATTAACATCTTGTAAGGTTTATTTTATAAATGTACTTCCCAAATAATATATAGAGGATACACACATCTATGTGTGTATTATAACTTTCGTGTTTTTTACCTTCGAAATGGATAATTTATATCTACTATATATAAGTTTATTAAGATTAGATTTGCACTACTCTTTGTGAACAAAGAAACCAATTTTTAAGCATTATTCAGATTTTATATAATTATTTGTATATGATTTTTTCTTATTGATTAATCCAATTTTTATACACAAAAAGATACCAATTAAAAACATAAGATTTTGCATATTATGTGGTTGTCAGGTTATGTATTGATTCCATACATTACAATTTTGTCTTTTTAATCATCTTCTAATATGCATATATATCTAAGAAAATCCAAATCCCAAAAAAAAAATTCTTGTTAAATTTAGAATATCATCCTAAATTTGTGTTACTGCTAAGATTTCTATTAAATTTAATACCCTAAAGTAAAAAAATCTCTTTTTAGAATATAAATAAATATAGATACCTTTATATTAAACTCCAGAATCAGAATAATACTAATATAAGTAATCAATTTAAAAAAAAAACACAGTATGATATCTAAATTTTTAATTATAAAACCATAATTCCAAAGTCAAATATACGTTTTCCAAGTGAGAACGGACCAACAAAAAATTAACAACCATTGCTGAACACCAAATCATAATCAACGATGGAAATGAAAAAAAAATTAAAAAATAATTAAAGGCTAAAACGGTGGAGTGTTTCGTCGTTTTAAGTGGTATAAAAAGAGAAGGCGTATCTCCTTTGCAACAGAAGCTCGCTTCACCCACTTTCTCTCTCTTCTGTTCTCTCTGGTGTGTGTGATCGAGTGGTGAAGCAACAGAGAGAGACGTCGTTTTGCTGAAGGAGAGATGTCAGGTCTCGAAGATATCAAGAACGAGACCGTTGATCTGGTATTATATTCATTTCTTCTCGTTTATATTAATCTATTTTTGTTTGTGTTTATCATCATGCCCACAAACTGTTCGATGATTTGCTTGAATAATAGATCTGTTTCGTTGTTGCTCTTTGCATGGTTTGTTTTGGTTTCGCTTCTGATTCTTTTTACCCTTTCGTTCGAATCATTTTCTGATGATTCTTCTCCTTTTTCCTTGGATCGGATACTGAATCTTAAATCCCAAAAGTCCCAGATTTTTCTCTGAAAAAATTGGTTTTTTTTTTCCCCAATTATAGCTTTCTCAATTTTCGATGATTCTATCATGGATCCGATACAAAAACCCAAAACCCAAAATCCAAATCAAGGTTTTTTTTACCCATGAAAATGAATCATAGAAAAGGATTTGAACTTTACTAATTTTGGTCTAAAATTAGGGTAAAATAATAGAAGTTTTGTTTATTAGTCAAATTTAAGTAGAGTTTTTACTGTTCATCAGAAAAAGTAGATCTACGCAAAACTACTACACACATGTGAAACGCTGAAAAAAAGAGAAAAGAAAACAGATCGTCTTTTAGTGGTGGAACTAAGCTTAGCTATCTCAATAAAAAGTCTTTTTCACATATTAATTAAAAGGAGAAAAAAATACACAAAAAGTTGATTTTGCTTGTGATATAAAGGAAAAAAATAATCTTTTTTTCTAAGATAACGTTTTTGCTGTTAAAGCAGTTCATAATATTCTATCTTCCACCCATAAAAATACAAGAGTTTTGATAAATAAAAGTTTACAACTTTTTTTTTTTTTTTAATTGTTGTTGAAGTTAGAGTTTTGATGTACCTTTCCGTAGTACGATTTTTTTTTCTAACTTCTTTGTCTTTTAGTAAAACATCCATCAATTCGTCGTGGATTGTAAAAATCCAGTTTCTTTTTTATTTTGTGAAATTGTTTTATGACTGAAATACCCTTAACCGGACCTTGGCTTTCACGCCGGAAAGTAGCCACCACCTTTCATGGAGGGAATCCCGCAGGCGCGTGTGTTACACGTCCACTAACACGTGCATTGTTGTAATAGTAGTAGTAGTAGCAGTGATGGTGGTGGACTGGTGGTCCCCGTCTCCTCCACTGCTAGATGCTTTATACCTTTCATTGTCACAACTTGAGTCAACGCCACTCTACATCTTCCGAGTCGCCGAGTTGGATCGTTTCTGACATTTGTAAAAAGATTTCAAAACTAAAAAGCTTTTTTTTTTTTTTTTTAAATATTTTTTTACCCTTTTTGAAGATGTATGAGTTACCATTGATGGGTTTCCTGATCAAAATTTTGTTTGGATTCTCAGGAAAAAATCCCGATTGAGGAAGTTTTCCAGCAGCTAAAATGTACAAGGGAAGGATTGACGACGCAGGAAGGGGAAGACAGGATTCAGATATTTGGCCCCAACAAGCTCGAAGAGAAGAAGGTTTTGTGCTTGACTAAGCATTATTGTTTTCTGATATTAGAAAGCTTTGGTTTTGTGAATCTCTGGGAACTCACGAGGTTGTTGTTTCATTAAAAATAACAGGAAAGCAAAATTCTGAAGTTTCTGGGGTTCATGTGGAATCCGCTTTCATGGGTCATGGAAGCTGCAGCTATCATGGCCATTGCTTTGGCCAATGGTGATGGTAGACCTCCGGATTGGCAAGATTTTGTGGGTATCATCTGTCTGCTTGTTATCAACTCCACAATCAGTTTCATTGAAGAAAACAATGCCGGGAATGCTGCAGCTGCTCTCATGGCTGGTCTTGCTCCTAAAACCAAGGTAATATGTTGGTGAATGTTGTGACGATATTGTACAAAACATTTCGAGACTTTTCTTGAGCTTAACCTGTTTCTGTTTTCAGGTTCTTAGGGATGGAAAATGGAGTGAACAAGAAGCTGCTATCCTTGTCCCAGGTGATATTGTTAGCATTAAACTTGGAGACATTATCCCAGCCGATGCCCGTCTTCTTGAAGGAGATCCTTTAAAGGTTGATCAGTCTGCTCTAACTGGAGAGTCCCTTCCTGTGACCAAGCACCCTGGTCAAGAAGTTTTCTCTGGTTCAACTTGTAAACAAGGAGAAATCGAAGCGGTTGTTATAGCCACAGGAGTTCACACCTTCTTTGGTAAAGCTGCTCACCTTGTGGACAGCACTAACCAAGTTGGGCACTTCCAGAAAGTTCTTACATCCATTGGAAACTTCTGTATCTGTTCTATTGCTATTGGTATAGTGATTGAAATAATCGTCATGTACCCTATCCAACGCCGAAAGTACAGAGATGGAATTGACAATCTCTTGGTCCTCTTGATCGGTGGTATTCCCATTGCTATGCCCACGGTCTTGTCTGTGACTATGGCTATCGGGTCTCACAGGTTGTCTCAGCAAGGTGCCATCACCAAACGTATGACAGCCATTGAAGAAATGGCTGGAATGGATGTCCTGTGCAGTGACAAAACCGGGACACTTACCCTCAATAAATTGAGTGTGGATAAAAACTTGGTTGAGGTTTTCTGCAAGGGTGTGGAGAAAGATCAAGTTCTACTATTTGCAGCTATGGCTTCTAGGGTGGAGAACCAGGATGCTATTGATGCAGCCATGGTTGGAATGCTTGCTGATCCAAAGGAGGTATAATCCTTTTGGGTTTAAATTATCTCTGAAGTTTAGTGAATATTCGAGAAAACTAGTTCTTATTTTTCACTTGGAGTTTCGTAGGCCCGAGCTGGAATCAGGGAAGTTCACTTCCTTCCATTCAACCCTGTGGACAAGAGAACTGCTTTGACGTACATCGACTCTGATGGTAACTGGCACAGAGTCAGCAAAGGTGCTCCCGAGCAGGTGATGAATCTTCAACTTTCACCCGCAGATGTTAAATTTTTTCTTTATACGGTCTACTAATTCAATTGTCCCACACAGATCCTCGACCTTGCCAATGCCAGGCCTGACCTTAGGAAGAAGGTTCTCTCTTGTATTGACAAGTATGCCGAGCGCGGTCTTAGGTCACTGGCAGTTGCTCGTCAGGTACTTATTTACCAGTGATTCTTACATTTTCAGTCTTCTTTTGCATTTTTTTCTGCCTGGAAACAATTGTTCAATTGCCTGTTCTTATTCCTTTTTAGGTGGTTCCTGAGAAAACAAAAGAAAGCCCAGGTGGACCATGGGAATTTGTTGGCTTGTTGCCTCTTTTTGACCCTCCAAGACACGACAGTGCCGAAACCATCCGTAGGGCGTTGAATCTCGGTGTCAATGTTAAGATGATCACTGGTAACTATACTTATTCATCTATTCTTTTCCCATGAAATCCATGGTTCTTTAGATGTTTCCCCCCTAACTTGTGCTCTAACTATGTTGCCAGGTGATCAACTTGCTATTGGTAAGGAAACTGGTCGCAGGCTTGGAATGGGAACCAATATGTATCCATCTGCAGCTCTTCTCGGTACTGACAAGGACTCGAACATTGCATCCATTCCTGTTGAGGAGTTGATTGAGAAGGCTGATGGGTTTGCCGGCGTCTTTCCAGGTTATAACTTGCTTTCAGTCTTAAACCTCATCATATGTTCATTATAAAGGTTTGTTATATTGATCCAAGCTTCTTATGTTTTCTGATTGCAGAGCACAAATATGAAATTGTGAAAAAGCTGCAGGAGAGGAAGCACATTGTTGGCATGACAGGTGATGGTGTCAACGATGCTCCCGCATTGAAGAAAGCGGATATCGGTATTGCTGTGGCTGATGCTACAGATGCTGCTCGTGGTGCTTCAGATATAGTTCTCACGGAACCTGGACTGAGTGTCATCATTAGTGCAGTGCTCACTAGCAGAGCCATCTTCCAGCGAATGAAGAACTATACCGTGCGTATTCTCTTAATTTTGTTCTTATATTATGCCCACCACTTGTGTTCGTTTGCGCCGGAAATTAATACCTCCTTTTTCCTTCTTGTGACAGATATATGCAGTCTCAATCACAATCCGTATAGTGGTAAGTAGACACCCCGTTTCGAAATCTATCACTTGTTTAGCCTAATTTTTTTTTTTTTTGTGTATTGATCATATTGCGTTGTAACTTTTGCAGTTTGGTTTCATGCTTATTGCTTTGATATGGGAATTTGACTTCTCAGCTTTCATGGTTCTGATTATTGCCATCCTTAATGACGGTGAGCAAATGTCATCTTCCTTTTTCTATACAGCGTCTTAATACTTTACCAGCTATATCTTATGGTGTTATATGTTACTATCTCGTAGGTACTATAATGACAATCTCAAAGGACAGAGTCAAGCCATCTCCCACACCTGATAGCTGGAAGCTCAAAGAAATTTTTGCCACCGGAATTGTGCTGGGAGGCTACCAAGCCATTATGAGCGTTGTTTTCTTCTGGGCTGCTCACAAGACCGACTTTTTCTCGGTATTCATCATCACTTTATTTCTTTTGCTTTTTGGGTACAGGTGCTTCAGGGATTATATGGATATATCGCCAGGCCTTTTGCTCCGAGTCTTAAAAAATTATATCAACTTTGATTTGCAGGACAAGTTTGGTGTGAGGTCAATCAGGGACAATAACGATGAACTAATGGGTGCTGTGTATCTACAAGTTAGTATCATCAGTCAAGCTCTAATCTTTGTCACCAGGTCCAGGAGTTGGTCATTTGTGGAACGTCCTGGGGCGCTTCTGATGATTGCATTCATCATTGCACAACTGGTAAGAACAGCAAGTACACATATTCTCTGGACTTCTATTAGGTAAAAGAAACCCATTGAATTCATTCACTCTTCCTCCCAAATGCAGGTTGCGACATTGATTGCTGTTTATGCCGACTGGACATTTGCAAAGGTGAAGGGTATCGGCTGGGGATGGGCCGGTGTGATATGGATTTACAGTATCGTAACATACTTCCCACAGGACCTTTTGAAGTTTGCCATTCGATATATCTTGAGTGGAAAGGCTTGGACCAGCTTGTTTGACAACAGGGTACATATAACTAACTCTCTCTATCTACCACTATAGAGACCTCTTTTTACAACCTGATGATAACTTACTAATTACATCTTCTGTTACGTTAACAGACCGCTTTCACAACCAAGAAAGACTACGGTATTGGAGAAAGAGAAGCCCAATGGGCACTTGCTCAAAGGACATTGCATGGTCTGCAGCCAAAAGAAGACGTTAACATCTTCCCAGAGAAAGGAAGTTACAGAGAGTTGTCTGAGATCGCAGAGCAAGCCAAGAGAAGGGCCGAGATAGCTAGGTAAGTAGTGATTAAATCAATCTCAACCGAAAATGCAATTGATTTGATTCTGATTGGTGAATGCTTGATGTAATGTTGTGACAGGCTTAGGGAGCTTCACACATTGAAGGGACATGTGGAATCAGTGGCAAAGCTAAAGGGATTGGACATTGATACCGCAGGACATCACTACACTGTGTAGTTGCAGTTGCACAACACAAACATTACCAAACCAACCACATCATGACTCCTCTTTTGTTTTGTCTTCACAAATCTCTCTTTTAATGTCATTACAGTAGAGGGAAGAGAACTCTTGTGTATTTGCCATAACTCTTCCAAAACTCTTTTTTATTGTTAGTCATTGTTCTTAAACTTCTACTCGATCTTAGCTTTGCAAATTTGCCTTTGAAGAAACAAGGCCTTTGCCTTTGTGTTTGGCACTTTGGCTACCACCCTTTTGAATGGCCTAATGTGATCTTATCACTCCTGTTTCTCTTGTTTGTTTGAAGATAAAATTTAATTTCATTCTAATATAAGAGTATTTTCTAGTTTTACAAAAAGAATTGATATACATATGCTTCTATATATTCAAGATGTCTATCTTGTGAGATAGATTGAGATTGTAGAGGGATTTGGATAAGTAAAGAATGACTTCGCGAGTCACGTGCAAAGATATGGATGATTTCATTATGTCACATTCCTCTAAAAATTATGTATTATTTGATCATTTTTCCCACTCTCTCCTAGCCTTGATAAGAAGTCAAAATATGTATTCAATGAAAAATGAATACCATTCGTTTATCTTACTCGTGTAATAATGCACTAATCCAAATAATATTGATGATGATGATGATGGTGAATATATATTAAATGACACAAAAAAACCTTGGAAGTTCAGATGTTTTGACTCACGAATACAGCAACAATGCAAAGAATAATAAAATAAAGTCAGTCGGCTTGAATGAAAAATATCAAAATTGTTTAGTCATACTCTGATATATATATATATATATATATATATTAACTAAAATCAAATAATGAACTTTCTTAAGGAACAAGAAACAAGACAAAACAAAGGATCTGGGTAACATATGCTATCTTTGGATCCATTACAAGTCACAACCAACAACTACTTCAAATCAAAATGTGTAAACATCAGCAAATAAATAAATATTATACCACACTTTCACACTTGATTCACATGTTTAACTTAATTACATTATATTGTTATGCATAAGTCAGCTTTTAAATTTCAACTTTCAACCATTTTTCTTACGCCAATATAATCTAGATTTATAAATAAGAGGCTTGCAGAAGTAACACACAGTGATAATTTAATATGCATTAATAACATATGATGATAATTTATTAAGAAAATACCATTTTTTACTATTTTCAGACGAATTTACCCTTTTGAAGAGAAGATCTTCTCCCACACGTACTGTATACACGGCGACAATACATACATTTATTTATGCCAACACCTTCTTATGTATGTTAACAAAATCTTTGTGTGCTAGCATTGTATGAAATTACTTAATATACATAACATATATATCTGTTGTATGGAATAGGTTCATTAGCATCTTATGGAATTTATATTTTTTAATGTCATAAATACCACTGTTCATAGACATATATACAACATAAAATTGTTCAAACTATGGAAAGCTTGCTAATATTTATAGATATATTCATTTTTTTCTTCTAACTTTTACAAATATGTAAAAACTCTATTACCAGTTTTGATAGGTTTGGATTCCACCCTTCCATTAATAACTTGGTCTATTTACAAAAAAAACCACGTTATACGCACGCAGAAAAAAAAATGTTATACCCTAAAAAATTCAAACGACCAAATTATACACACGCAAAAGAAAGAGCCCCTTAGGCAGACTCGTCCCATGATAACATTTACGAAATATAAGCTTAGTCTATCAGTTTCATTAGTATTTTTTCATTTATATGGTCATTGGTTCGATTCCCTTCCTTTGGTATTTCTCCTTATTTCTCTTTTGACAGTTTTCTCCTTTCCTTGTGTGATGTCATTTTTTCGTTTATTGAACTTGGGAACTGGAATAATATGGTACAGTAACAATTGTCAAGACTTTGCTATTTCTAAATTGAGTTGTTAGCATGGAAAATTGGAAACAACTTTTAATTGAAGGCTTTTATTCACTCTTTCAGTTTCATTAGTTTTTTTTAGACCTTTTTTAATTTCTCTAAAAAATATTTAGGATATACTATATCGCAAAAAAAATTGAATAAATGATCATTGTTGTAAACTGATCCATCTTATTAATGAGACAAGAGAATATATATATATGAGTCTCGGGATACAAGGGAAAGATAAAACCCTAATGGGCCTAATGGGCCGGTTAATGAGTCCATAAGATGTTTTATAACAATCACATATATATATTCAAAAAGCTCAATTATTTAATGAATAAATTACTGAAAAAATAAGATTATGTCATGAGTAATATGTTGTTTTACATTTTAAACTATTTTAGGATTTTTAAGATGCTAATATTATTTTAGAACAATATTTAAATCGTATTTTTATAAAAGACCACATATTATTTTTGTGCTTTAGGCCTCTCAATACTAAGGACCGGCCCTATCCTTACGAATGCAACATAGGAAACCCAAACGACCAAATTATGCATACGCAAAAGAATAAATGCTCTCCCTTAAAGGATAAAACATAGAGAATCTAAAATGACTAATTTAACGCATGCCGAAGAAGGAACGCCATACCCTAAGAGATACAAGATATGGAACCCAAATTGTCGAGTTAAACGTACATCGAAGAAAAAATGTTATATCCTAAGAGATATAACTGGAAAACTAAACGACCAAGTTATATGCATGCAAAAAAAAAGAACACTATAGGCTTGATTGGGAAGACTTTTAATAAAGCATTAGCAGTATGTTGCATTATGCTATAAAAGCGGTAATCTTTAATTAAAAACTTGATTGGTAGAGCAGTGAGCATAGAGATACAAAATTACTAAAATATACATGATCTTCATTTTGAATTTTTTAGAAGAGAACAATATTTTACAAAATAGAAAAACCATAAAATCCCAAGATTTTAGAATCTTGAATTGAAAAAAATCTTGAAGAGTATAGAATTTGAAATAACTTGGCGTTCAATTTGATTTTTTTTTTCTTTTTATTTTCTTCTAATTTCGTTTTGGTTTAGATAAGCTAAACAATATGATTTTTATGTTTTGAATGAATCTTGTTGTTTAATTCTGGGTTCAAATTAAGTTTGTGTTTCTATGTTAATTTGTAATTATTAATGTATACATGCATATCATGTTTTAAATTTAGTTATTAATAATATATTAGGTTTTCAATAATTAAGGGCAAATATGTCTTTTAATATGTTTAAAGCCTCTAAGCCTTGGAAAAACTCAATTAAAGAGCATTAGGATGGAAAGCATTAAGGAGTCCTCTATGCTCTACTTTATGCTCTTAAAATTTTTTTTGATTGGCTTTTAATGAGCATGAAGCTCTATAAAAAGTCTTACCAATCAAACCCTATATCCTAAAAAATACAGCAAGTAAACCCTAAAAAGAACGCTATACTTAAGGAAGATAATAATATATGGAACCCAAAATGACTAATTATACCCAAACCTGTCAATGTACAATATATCATCTTTAACGAATATTCATAAGGAAAATCTATAGCCTAAATGGGAAATGGGAATCCAAACCTATTAATGTATAGTATGAGGTCTTTAACAAACATTTATAATGAGAATCTATACCCTAAATGGGAAAGAGAATTCGAACATATCAATATATAGTATACCATCTTTAACAAATATTCATAAAAGGAAAATGGGAAAGAGGGACTCAGTCAGAGATTCATAAGGGGAAATCTATACCCTCAACCCTAAAAGATTCATAAGAGGAAATATATATATATATATATATATATATATATATTACTTTTCGAACATATCAAGAAATGTTTGAAAAAATTGTATATTTTTATAATCATTCAATAATTTCCGATAATACTAAAAAGTTCTGAATAATTTTTGTTTTCATAAATTTTTTAAATAACCAAACATCTGCTTAATTTTCGTTGAAGCTGATTATGATATTACTGCAAATATCCACTAGTTTCCGATAATTTTGACAAGTTTAACATTTTTATTGTTTTATAATTTTTTCATAAACCCCCTAACATCATCTTAATCCTTGTTGAAGCGCATTGAGATATTTGTTTGTAAATATCCACTGATTTCTGATAATTTTGACAAGTTTGTAATATTATTTGATTTCATATATTTTGAAGTAATACCCTGGAATATCTGCTTAATCCTCGTTGAAGCTCATAAAGATATTTCTGTATATATCCATTGATTCCAGAGAATATGAATTTTGAAGGAAATCTAACAATTTTCCCAGTGGTGATATTCCTATAATCAATCGATTTAACATTGACGGCAATCAAACCATAACTTTAGGGTAAATTATGATTTTGTGGCTCTTTCCTCTTGTATATTATGAGAAAATGCGTGATGGCAATTTTTCATCCACCTTAGATATGCGATTGAGGAAGTGCATTATAAAATACCAAAAATTTGTCACTAATAATATTTTAGAGTAATAAATATAAATTTTCAGATTTAATTAATATCATGTGATAGAATAATATACTTTTTAAAAATAAAATCAAGCTACAAACATATTGTTACCCACATTATAATTAGTAAAGTTAAAATCAAGGACTTGGAGAGGACGAAAATTCAATGCCGGAGAATGAAGAATATAAAATTTAATACTACTGTAAACTTATTAAAAGAAACTGAAACATTATCAAGATGCCTAATTTTTATGTTTTGAACGAAACCCTAACTGAAATAAGACATCAAAAATGAAATTGAGCCGAAACAAGAAATCGGAAACATGGACAATCATGAAAATTTAAAGACTCAATTCTTTAAAATTAAATATGGGTTGAAACAAAATCGAAGATTCTAACTTTGAAAGTAAATTATATGCAATACCGGAGTAACCTGTGCGGTAATCGAAGCGATAAAAATGAATTAGATTATCAAATCAGAAAGGGATAACGAGGCAATTCTAAGAGTTTAATCGGTAATAAAAGGAAACTTACATATTATTGAGACGAGGAAAAAATATGGAACAATGTTGGTTGATAATAGTTACATATTTATGAAAATCGTTTTGTGAGAGTAAAGAAAAGTGACAAAATGTTTACTGCGATTTCACGATGTATTTCTATAATCGTCTCGAAAGAGGATAAACAGTTATCGTATCCTCCCTATATTAATGAAGTGAATTTCAAAATTGTAGCTCTCTCTTCAATATCTTGCTCATATGCTAACCCAAGCGGTTTGTGACTTCTTTGTCATGACCGTTGTAAGAAAAAAATTTCATACCAAATGCAGTTACAAAAATGTTGAAAGGTAACAGTAAAAAAAAAAAAAACAGAAATTAGTCTAGTTCCTTCTAATCTCTCCAACTAAAGCCATATCTGCATATTACAATTTAAAAAGACGTCATTCTATACTCTATATATTCTGCCTTGTGATTATCCTTATCATATTTAAGAGAAGAAAGAAAAACCTCTTAACGTTATTAAAAACCTTATTAATTATTTCTTGATAAAAACATAAAGAAAAAACAAAAAAGTAGCTAAGTTAGCTTTAAGCTTTTTGTTATAAAAAAAAATATGATATTCATAATCATATGTAAGAGAAAAAACCCCATTGTAAATTTGTAACATAAAGTCATTTTCTTAAGAGTTACGTAGCTAACTTTCTTTTTTGATGTAAAGATACACATGAAACAATGACTTATATTATATTCAAGAAGTATTAATTATCTTGTACAATAGATTTTAGAACCATCTTCTGCAACTCAAGACATACAATGTAGCTTCCGATCTCACTCAAAATCTCCTCCATGTTCATCACTTCTCCACCTGGCAAAAGCTTCTGCAATTCCTTCAATCTCTTCGTGATCTCTCCTCCTTCTCCGTTGTCGCGGTCTTGGTGTTTTTCTCCGCCTTGTTTCTTGCTCGATCTTTCTAGAATCTTGGATGAAGAACTAGTGCTTACTGGATCATCATGAGGGGAAGGTAATAGCTTCTGTTGCAAGAAACGGCTCCACGCGAATTCTTGAGCAGACAAGGCGAAAGCCATGTCTACTTCATGTTTCACGGTTTGTTCGAAACTTTGGTGTTTGGTTTGTGAAGAGGATTTGTTCATGTTGATCTTCTTGAGAGCTGGAACCAAGTGACTCACGTATCTTCTGGCGAAGACCGCCTTAGGATTCTTGTTTTGTTGGAGAGAAAAGACTCTTTTCCTCTTGTTTATAATTTGCCTCTCCATGTGAGAATTTGTTTGCTTCGTACAAAGGAGATACTTATATATAGCAAAAGCTCACGAGAGAGAGAGAGAAAGAGAGATAGAGATAGAGAGAGAGACAGAGAGAGAGAGAGAGAGATGGATGATGGTTATGTATGTGAAAGGAGTAATGCAATTGGTAAAACTCATGTGATATTTCACACGATCGATCACACTTTATGAAGTTACTTTCTTGATATAAATGAGCTAATATGTGTGTGGGCACTGCACAAAGTATATGAAAAATGGTAAAAAAAGAAATATAGAAAAAATAGTTGAAGAGGGTTTTAAGTTTATAGATAAAATAGTTTAAGTACTCTCGGTCACCTGTAGAATAGAAAATCTCATTCATACATGTTGAAATTATGTATAGTTTCAACAAAAAAGTTGTGCAGTTTAGATTAAAATAGAAATTAACAAGGTTATGTTAATTTGCTATTTTATTCTAAAAGAAATGGAAATTGTCCATTTAGCAAAATAGAAATTAGAGCTCTACGGAAATGAAAACAAGGGTCTTTTGGTTTCCTATCAATACAGAGCTAAGGTTCAAGAAACAGTATCACCAACAACACAAAGAGTTAAAGAGCAAAAGAGAGAGATCAAGAGAGAAGAAATTCTGATAGAGAAGTTCGAGTATTTTCTAAGAAAGAGTTTCTTAAATCTTTCTAGAGAGTTATTTTTCTATTGTTGTTGTTTCTAAGAGAACGTTTTAAGCGTTTGTGTAATATTCCTATTGGTGATCTAGTGGAATATTGTGGGAGACAGTTCCCACCCGAGACATACCGGTTTGAGGCCAGAAACTCGGTGATCAATTCTCTTGTGTCAAATTCTAGCAAGACAACTCATAAGATTCTACACGCGAATTTACCTTACAATACATATCATAGTCCAAGCGAACCCACTTAGAATCTTTACTAAACTATGACAGGCCATCATATTAATTTATGGTAACCTACGTTGACAAGTACTCTGGGTAACAAGTGAAATCTTGATATGAATCATGAGATGATCTTCTTTATAGCAAAAAATTCTTGAAAAATTCTGAGATGAATCATATACGTTTTCTTTAACAAGAAAAAAAAAAATGAATCATACGTTTTTCTCTAGTCACAGCATATTTTACATGACGGTTGCAAATATTTAACAGAACAAAAGACCTTGATAAATAGCCAAATTTCGATCTGATATGTAAGAAATTTTCATTTAGCACTTTTCAGACAACTTTTTAAATTAATTAGAAAATGTTAATCAAAATCAGAAGCATACAAATGTAATATAATGCAATGCCATTGGTTTTAAATTAACATCAACAATGTTCGGTATAGGATCCGGAAAGCTAATTGAGCAAGATTGAGATTAAAGAGAGGAAAATAAAAAGAAGAAGTGAATAATGGGTCATGGAAGAAAAAAACACATGGAGTCACATGGAAGAGCTCTAAATTTGGATGAATCATACCTACCCTGAAAGAGAGGGGGCTTGAGTTCTCTCTTTACCATGTGGCTCCGTTGCAACAATATGAAGACATCAACACTGAAACCCCACCTCCTATTAATGCCTTCACATGCCCCTCTCTCTCTCTCTCTATATATATATATATACATCCACACATTATATGAGTATATGAATGCATGTCATGTATGTATGCATGTGTGCATGTGTCTGTGTCCTTGATTTTACCCATTTGTTCTATCTTTGTCCTTTACCTCTACTTTACCACCCTCGTCAAGTACTCTCCTTTTGATTATTCTCTTAGGCTGCACTTGTGATGACTTTGGAATTATTGGTTTCACCACCCACATCCTGTTTTGTTTGCAAATTTGAAAACACCAAACTAGATTAAACTTTGTTTATATTAATAACGTGAAAAAGATTTGTAACCGTTATGTTGAGAACTAATTACACACAATCGAACACGAATTTTACCCCTTAAAAACCGATCGATTCTCAAATACCTCTCATGACATTTGTTTGAACTCGTGGATTTTACCTAAATATATTATATCCCATTAGCCATTTCACTAAAAGAAAAAGCTCAAATTTAGATCCTTTGCTTTTTTATTTCAACCATCTTCACATGCATGGGGTTAATTTCTTTTCTTTCCTCGCTTTAATTTTATGATTTTATCTATAACTAATAAGTAATAATATACATGTATGATGTTAACAATTTTCATTATATTTTAGACAATGCGATACCACTTTTTAAATAGTCTAATTTTTGGTAATTATACACAAAATATGGCCGGGCCGGGTCCTTTAGCCGGATGGCAGAGTTTTCGAAGACGTCCGCAATGGTCTTCCGTGCATTAATTTTCATTTAAATAAAAGAATAAAAACACATACAACAATGACTTGGCTAGTATTTGTGTGATAACGTTCCTGTTGTATTTTAATGCAGAAGGTTCAATGTTTCTCTATTACATTCCAAAAACTATGATTTGACTCGAAAAAATATAAATGTCTATTTATAGCTAATATTAGATATTATTGCACAAAACTTGAGTTTTGACCATTAATCAGATGGAAGTACTCATGTTAACTATCACATTTCTGGAAAAAGGAAAAGCCACTCTCACATACTTACATTAAGAAATAAACATGAACCACTAGAATTAATATAATATCCTCAAACGTTAGAACAGAATATTCAAATTACCCTATATTTGTTTTCGACAGAAACTATAAAATTCAAAAATATATGTATATCTATGGTATTCGTAAATTATTTACTATTTTGCTAAGATTTAAAACTGGTTCACTTTTTTTCTGTTAATATGAACATATTGTCCAATTCTAAGGTTTAGCCACACTGTGAGATAAGTGGGATTTAAACCTGACATATCAAATGTAAATAAAAAACCTGATATATCAAAGTGTCACATAAAATTCTAAACGACTTTGACCCTTTTTTTAGATATGTTCAGAGTTCAATATCTAGCTAGTTTATTAAGCACAACAGTAACTATTTCCGTACATTCATCTAAACGAACGAATGAATTTATATCATAAAATATAATCTCATGAAAATCTAATTCCGCACATTCAAGTATAACCAATATACTAAGAGTATAAGACACATTGAACTATTTTGTCGGTTTAAATGATGAGAAATCGTACAACGCTGTCAGAAATTTGTACAAAGTCTGTGATGCATGGTAAATGGCATGTTATGATATGCTGATTTTATATCTTTTTTTTTTA